>CAUYLG010070146.1:0-87063 GCA_963573385.1 Cacajao melanocephalus
ATTCTAGCCTGGGCAATAGAACAAGAATCCCGTTCTCTCTCCCTCTTTCTCTTCCCCTTTCTTTCTCTCTTACATTCTTTTTTTCTTTCTTTCACTCTCACTTTCTTTCCTCTCTTTTTCTTTCTTTCAAAAATAAAAAAAATGCAAATTATGTAGCCTAAGAATAAGGTTCACAATATTTATCAAAACTATCATTAAACTAAATGTAAGTAAAGGTTCTTATGCTGCTTAAATCATACTACTGCTTTATTTTCTTGAAAGAGTCTAAAATGCATACAAACTGCAGAATTCTATACTCTTTTTTCTTGTTTTTCTCATCCAAACACATATGGAATAATGGCTGAATCCTTTTATGTCAAGACACTGCTGGGCAATAAATCACTTCTATTTTAAGCAATAAGTGAATTCATTTATCTCTGATCAAGGCATCAAAATAGTTGCTTAAATTAGTAAGACAAACCCAAGATAAACAAGGGTTGGATACCTCTGTTAACCTTTTATTTCTTTGCAATTATTTTCAGATACCTTGTTCAATGGTCTCATTACTTTTCGATACATACTATCATCTTTGCTTCTCCTATCAAAGAATGTGTTGCACAGCTTCAGAATCATGTGTAATCTATACTGAGTTTTTGAAAAAATGTATTTCCATGGCTTAAATTAAAACAGAGTATGGTCATTTATCACTTTTGAAAGCTGAAGTTTCTTTCACCACCCTTCCGCACATCAATGAGATGGGGCTAGGCTTATTTACAGTTAGTCCACAGCTAAAAGCTTACATTAGAATGTAATTCATTATCATGTCCACACAGATACAATGCCCCAAGTATTTGCTATTTGTTCTTCCTTAGCATCCTAAAGGTTTTTTGAAACAGCAAATACGAAATGCAGAAAGTCCAATCTCATGATTACTCGGCACTTGCCATCGCAGGACTTTGAATTCTCCTACATCAAAGCTTCACTCAGAAACCAAAAGGGTCATGCAAAAAAGTGGAATTCTACCTCAGTACAAACTCAGGAAGAAGTAGACATCCTTCAAGGCTAGTATGAAGAACTTAAGCTCCTGCCATAGACTTATAATCAGAGGAGAAACAGTATAGATTAATAATTTTCAAAGGAGTCCCATGAACATCTGGTGGGCGCTCTCTGACCCAGCAGAGATTCATCTGTGGGGATGTCCAGGTTGGAGAATACTCAGAGAGGCGAAGAGCAGTTTGGCTTGAGCCTTAGCGTTCATACCAAGAGCATAGTTTGATTTTGGCTTAGCTATAAGCATGTATGTCTAAAGTGGAATGCATTGCATAGAAATGCTTGAATTTGAAGTTTCTTAGATGTCTGCCATTGTGATATTTGCAAATTTTTAATAAATGGCAATCAACTACAAAGGTTCCAATACTTACTTTTTTAGTAGCAAGGGTCAAAATTTGGATGTGCAGCAGTGGTCTTATTGTACGTCATTGGGAATATAAAAGCTAACATTTATCTTTAAACCTACTAAACTATTCTCATCATCAGGGAAATAACCCAGTAGGCTTCAATGTAGGTTCTCTAAAGTGTCTCAGGGATATTCATTTTGTGGACTTGACAAAGATTTTAATTAAACTCTCAAGAAGGTAATTACAGGGTCAAGAATGGACATGGAACCTTAGGTCATTAAGAGAGAGGTAACAGCTTCCAAGAGCTTATATAAAAGTGATTCTGTATCCCCATAACATTATGATTGATGATGCTTTATAGGACTCATGATTTAGAGCACATACAGATGCTCCCCAACTTCTGATGGAGTTATATCCTGATAAACCAATTGTAAGCTGAAAATACCATAAGAAGTTAAAAATGCATTTAATACATCTAACCTACCAAACATCGTAGCATAGCCTTGCCTACCTTAAATGTGGTCAGGACACTTATATTAGCCTAGAGTTGGGCAAAGTCATCTAACACAAAGTTGATTTTACAATAAAATGTTGACTAGCTCATGTAATTTATTGAATATTATACTGAAAGTGAAAAACAGAATGGTTATATTAGAACTCAAAGTACAGTCACTGCTGAATGTGTATTGCTCGCACCATTGTAAAAGCTGAAAAATCTTAAGTTAAACCATCAGAAGTAGGGGATAGTCTGTACTGTCAAAGCAATTGTAAAACTGGCAAACATTTGTTGGGGGTGATAAACTGGTTAAAACATCACAGAAAATTATTTACCTGTGCTTAGAATATGTTATAAACCCAAATGCATTCATCTTACTTGTTATTTTTTTCAACAACTATTTATAATTATTTTTATTTACCAATTCAGTACATGCTCATTGTGAATTACTTTAATCCAGGTAAAAGAAAATAAAATTGCCTTCCAGACACAACACAAATAACATTTTGTTCCCCTTAAACAACACAAAGTTTTTTGTGTTGAACACACAAACTTTGTATTCTGTCTTGAAATCTTTTTCATTGAACGTTTTTCTTTATCATTAAATATTCTATATTTATAATAGCTTTTATTTGTCTCTTCTATATATTCACCATATAATTTATTTAGTGACTTCTCTTTGGATATTTATGTTGTTTCTAATTTTTCAGTATCAACAAGATATTACTGTAACACACATTTGTTAAACTCTATCTCCTTAGGAAAAATGTTTAAAAGTGGCATTTATGGCTCAAGGGACACACAAAAGTCTAAAGCATCTGATGCTTGTAGCTAAATTATATCTGAAAGATCTAGTGCCAATCTATATGTAAATGTTTTTACATTAAAAGAAAAAAGCAGGCTGGGCACAGTGTCTCATGCCTGTAATCCCAGCACTTTGGGAGGCCAAGGTGGGAGATTAGTTCGAGACCAGCCGGTCAACATGGTGAAACCCTGTCTCTACTAAAAATATAATAATTAGCCAGGCATAGTGGTGAGTGCCTGTAATCTCAGCTACTCAGGAGGCTGAGGCAGGAGAATCGCTGGAACCTGGGAAGCAGAGATTGCTATGAGCAGAGATTGTGCCATGGCACTCCAGCCTGGGTAACAAGAGTGAAACTCCATCTCAAGAAAGAAAAAGAAAAAGAAAAGAAGAGAAGAGAGGAGAGGAGAAGAGCAAAAGAAAAGAAAAAAGAAAGGGAAGGGAAGGGAAGAGAGGCGAGGAAAGGAAAGAAAGGAGAGGAAAGAAAAGAGAGGAGAAGAGAGGAAGAAAAGAACAAGTTGAAAAAAGAACAGAAAAGAGGAGAGGAGAGGAGCAGAGAGGAAGAAAAGAAGAGCAAGTTGTTAGTAGATTTCCATTCCATATATTGAACAAAGGTCTAGTTTTCTTATTTGAAAATTTCAGAGGTTGATATAAGATTAAGTAGAGAAGATTTAATGTCTGGTAATAGACATAAACATGTACGCAATGCATTTAATAAAAAGGTTTTTAAATTTCTCTTTCATGTGTTTCTTTCTCTCTCTTACAGCTTTTTTTCTCTCTCTCTCCACTCCATCCTCTGCCCTCAGAATAAGGAGAGGTTCTCTTATTAGAGAGACAAATATACCTAACGCAAAATCTCCTACAAAGCCTTTTGCTGGTGCCTATGAGAATAATAAATTAATGGGGGCATAAGGGGGAGAGTGCTACTCTGAAGGCTGAGATGGGAGAATCACTTGAGCCTCGGAATGTTGAGGCTGCAGTGAGCTATGATTGCGGCACTGTACTTCAGTCTGAGCAACAGAGGGAGACCTTGTCTCAAAATCAACAACAACAAAATCTTTTTGTAGTCCATACGTATGATGATTAGGTGTTCACACTCATGTGTGAGATGAGCCACCCTCAAACCTTGTTATGACTTCGGCACATTACCCGTCTGACATGAAAAGAATAAACAACAAAAGCAACAAAACAGATTGATGGAATGAGAAGGAAAAGATGAGATATAACAATCTTAAGTATATTGGTTAATACATCTTTCATGGGGGTGTTATAAAATGTTGTCTCAAGGGGGTAGCTCAAGAAAGAGAGGATGATATATTAGTTAAAAATATAGTTGAGAATAACTACAAATAATAATATCACCACCAAAATTCCAATGGTACCATTTGATGAATTCCTCATCTCAGTGGGAAATGTGAGCTAGTCTATTAATTCTTCATTTTTATAGTAGAAATCTATATTTTTATAGATGCTATCTAAAGTTGATAAAGGAATAAAGATTTAGGTAAATTATATCAAGCTACAAATCCACTGAGAAAAAAACAAATTTCCAAATTGATAGAAAAAGCATGGACACACAAAAGTAAACAAAACACATCTATAGAGCAAAATATTAAAATCTGAAAAGTTTTGAAGACAGAAAGCATAAAACAAAATGGCAGAGAAATGATCAAATACATATGTCACATACAAATATAAATAGTATAAACATTAAAATGTCAGTATACATAATATACAGATAATGTAAACAATATACAGATAAAAAATAAAACCACTATGTTGGATATACAAAATATATATAAACAATAAAGTGTTTGAAATGTTACAAGTGAAGGTATGAGTAAAATATACCAGGAAAATATTACGAAAATCAGGAATTTTGATGTTAATATCATACTACTAAACTCAGATAGAAAACATTAAATAAGACAAGAAAGACAACTTATATCAATGAGTGGTTCAATAAGCTATTTATCAAAATAAATATAACATCAGAATGTATAACTCAAAATAATAAGAAATACAAGAAAAAAGGATAAACACAATAATAGTAAGAGGCTTTAACTCATAAAGTCAGTTCATGACAGACCAAGTAGACGAACAGATCAGAATAGAAGAGAATAGAAAGGACTCAAAGAACTTAGTAAGAAGATGCATTGAACTTTCTGCTCTGAAAGCAAAGAATACACCTCGCATTCTACCCTTGTAATATTTTCTAAAATGAACAACAATGACTCTACAAAATACCTTATAAAATACAAATAGTATATATACATGTTTTTAAATGCTCAAATTCATTCATAATTTAAAAAAACATGCACATTTAGATAGGATGTCATGTTTCACTTACATGATTGGAAAAGGTCATTATGTTTGGTGATACACAGCATTGTCAGTCATGGGGAAAAGAGACTATTACACACTGTTGACGGAAGTAAAATTTAATGAGATTCAGAGATATCTGACAAAATATAAGTTATATCCTTTTTTAACCTAGAAATTCTATTTTAGAAATTTAACAACCAGTTATACTTATATATGTACATAAAGATGTAATTAGTATGTTTATTGAGGGCTCATTTGTAAAAAAAAAAAAAAAAAAGCAACTGGAAACCATCCAAATGTTTGTTCAGAAGAAATCTGTTAAATAAATATGTCATATCCACAGATCATAGACTTAAGTGAAAAGCTAGGCAACAAATACTGTTAAAGGAAAATAAACAATTTTCAGGAAAGATTATGTAACATACCACCATGTAATAAACATTTGTATATGCACAGAACATTTCTTGAAGAACATGCACACAGAAACCAATGGTAGTTGCTTCTGGTGAAAGGACAGTCACTCTGGACTGGAAAGAAAAGTTGTTTTGTATTGTATATAGTTTTGTACTAATTTTTGTTAACCATATCCAAATATTAGATTTGCAAAGAAAAAGTTTAAGTAAACAAGGAATGAGAGAGACATTGTATGTGCCCATGAGACACTTACAGGATAATGGAGAATACAAACATTTACATGAAAGTGACAACACAATCTTAGAAATAAAATCGATTTTGTACAGATTGAGTGCAGAGAAAATGCCTAACTGTAATAGTGATTTTCTTATAAAAGCTAGGGAAATTTTTGTACGATGCCTCCCTCCTTTTTTTTTTTCTTACTATTAGCATACAATTTTTTAAGTAAACAGGCCTAATTTACCAACTTGAAGCATGGGATTCAGTGGTGCTAAAACTGCTAGATTCTCATGAACAAAGGAAGAAAATGCAAGCAAAATCCAAGAGAAATTGTTACTGAGTAAAATATGCCTTCTCTCTGTGGGGAAGAATCGTTCTTTAATACAGTCTTGATTATTTTTTCCCATTCTCTCTTTTTATTTCAAGTCATCTTTCAGGCTGAGTTAAAAATTCTGTTCATGGTTTGCTGCTATGAATAATTAATGTAAATATTTCTCATGAGTATGGTCATGGACTCTGTATTTTAAGGAATTCTTGCATCCTAGGTGATGTCTGTCCTGACGGCTCTGTGTCCTCTGTGGCACTGGCTTTGCCGCTTATGTGACACATGGTGGCGGTGCCATGGCAGTCAAGCTGAAGGCCATTTGCACAGTGTGACATGCCTACTTGCTTTGTGCACTTCCAGTGGCTTTGATGATGTGATCATCAAATAGTCCATTGTTAGAAACAAGAGACCACTTCATCTCGACATGGACAAAAGGGGTGAATTACTGAAAAGCTTGAAGGAGTTAAGTTTCTCACAATAAATTAACAGTCTGGGAAGCATTGGCATCAATATAATCCTTTAGAAACACATTGATCTTTGGGTTTCTGTGCATTGTCTGCTGGAGTTCAGAATTCCACGCTTCTGGCAGAAAAAAAAAAAATAGAACGTTTAAATGTATGAAACACAATAGCTTATTCTAAGGGTGCAAGTATTGTGTTAGCAGGCGCCCATTTGACAGGATTTCCCTCAAAAGTTTCAGAAATCTCATGTTGAATTTTGATGCCTTTGGTGATAAAATGTATTTCAACTCCCACATCATTGCATTCCTGCACTATCACAAACAGATGCTTGATTGGATTTGGCATCACTGCATGTCTCATTACTCTTTTTTCCCTGCAGTCTATCATTCAGTATCACCAAGAAATATTTTAAAACGGATTTATTATCTATATTTAGAGTTTATCATTACTAAAGATAGTTCTATGAATTAATTTAGTCAAAATGAATAGGAAAAAATCCATTAGAAAAATCTATTAGGTTCTCCAGTGGCCCCTTCAAATTTTTATTTGGTAAAAGTGGAAAACATTTACAACAGGAAATTCATATAATGTTTCACTATTATTTAACAGCCATTTTTCAACAAAAGCCTAAGAAAAAAGAAATAAAATAGCTGAGATAAATAAAGACTCACAAATCTTCTAAGTGGAAATCACAATTGTATCAACATTGTATTTTATATTTCCAAAAATATATTTCACCCAAATGAAGGTTACAAAAATGACAAATCATAACTTATAATTTTTAAATTCTATAGTTCTGTCATTGATCTTTCATCCTATCATAATACTAGAAAGCTTATATTTCAATATGAAACTGTACCTTTTTCTGTATTCCATAGCAGATAGAGTTTAGATGTTGTTTAAAAAACAAACTATTGCAATATTATTTATCTTCATTTCAACTACCTCTTAAGAGCATAGATTATAACAGTGCATAGATTGGAATCTAACCTGTGTGAAACAAAGATAAATTTTAAGTTCATTCACATTAAGAATTTAGTTTAATAAAATGATATAGTGATTTTGCACTCATATTGAATTACTGTTTCACTTGAAAGATTTTACTAATGGTTGTTTTTCTCTGTATTTATATAACTTGTGAATTCTCTGCAACTGGTTAATGATCCAAAGTGGCTTTTTTTTTTGACAAGATGTGTGCTGTTTCTTTCTACCATGGACTGTTGTCTTCATAAAATCAAAAATCATTTTAACATTGACTTCAGTAAGACGTACTAAGACAAATGGCCCCTGAATAATAATGTCAGGCTTTTCAAAGCCAAATGGAAATTAATTTCAGATCATCTTCTGTTTGTGATTATTGGCACCGCTGCTCTTCCCATTAATATAGGTAATAAGAGCTAAATCCACCTTCCTTAAATGAATCAAAGGTAGTGGTTTATATCAAGGTTTTTGCCAAGTTTATTTGTTTTCAATTCCCACTCAATCATTAATCTATATTTTCTGACAAATGTTTAGCTCAAGATCAATTTTCTATCTTCCTTCTATAAGAACCCTCTTCAGCTTGGTATTCCCAATACCTAATCAAGTGCCTTGCCAGTAGTTTATGCATAGCTGGGTAACTACCAGCATACTTGCCAGCCCATGTTTAAGCTCCAGATTATTAACTCATTTAATATTCACAACAAGGAGAATTAATGGTAAGAACTATTATTATCTTCATTTTACAAGTGACACAACGGAGGTTAAAGAGCTTGTCCGAAGTCATAAAACTGGTAAGTGGAAGAGCCAGCCTTTAAACTCAGGCAGTCTGACTCCAGATCCTGAGTTCCTAACCTCTAGGGTAAGCATACTTAAAAATATTAATTTTATACAACTGACTGATTTCGTTGAGTACTTTCACAGATAGGATGACCCAAATGCTGAAGGGGAGAAGAGAAAACTTTCTGAGCCAATGATATCTGATAAGTCAATACAGTGGTCCCCAACCCTTTTGGCACCAGGGACTGGCTTCAGGGAAGACAATTTTTCCATGGATGGGGGTGGGGACTGGTTTTGAGATGAAACTGTTCCACCTCAGATCATCAGGCATTAGATTATCTTAAGGAGTGCACAACGGAGATCTCTTCCATGCGCAGTTCACAATAGGGTTCGCACTTCTATGAGAATCTAATGCCTGCTGATGTGACAGGAGGCGGAGCTCAGGGGGTAATGCTTGCCCACCCACTGCTTACCTCCTGCTGTGTAGCCTGATTCCTAACACACCACAGACCAGTACAGATCCACAACCTGCGAACTGGGGACCCCTGACTTAACAGATGAGGGAGATGCATTATTTTTGCATTCATCTGCTAATTTGTTTTGTGTTTGTTTGTAGTGCTATAAAGCAATACACGAGACTGAGTAATTTATAAAGAAAAGAAAAAAAAAAGAAAACTCAGGAAAGGAAAGTATCAAAAACACAATACAAAACATCTGAGGGCCTAAGGATATGAGTCTCTAGACTAGAGATGTCCCACTGAGTGTACAGCATAATCAATGAAGGAAAAGAAAGCCTCTTATGAAAGCACATCACTGTGAAGCTTCAGAACATGAGCAATTAAAAGATAAACTTGAAAGTTTCCCAGCAAAATCATAAAGTCAGAAAGAGAATGACATTGCACTTGTCAACAGAATGTTGGAAGGGATCAAGCAATGGAAAAATGCTTTTAAGATTCTAAGGAATAATGATGTTAATTTAAAATTTCATATCCTCATACCTCACCAATAATCAAGTGCAAGAGTAGGATAAATATATTTTCAGATATGTAAGTTCTGAGAAGAATTCTCCTCCCAGGCATCCACTTTTAGTAATCTACAGAAGGATGTATTCTCCCAAAATAAGCTGGTGAACTAGGAAACAAGAAGCCATGGGGTCCAGGAAGCAGTGAAGCCAACATACAACTATCAGGAGAATAGTAAAGAAAGTCCCAGGAAAATAGCCATAAGAGCAAGTCAACAGACAGTGTCTAAAATAAAAAATTCAAAGAGGAGCAGAAAAAATGTTAGAGATAATAAAGATAATTATTAGAAGAAAGAGGTAAAGTGTTTAATTGCTTCTGGGGAGTGGGAGGGCTTGCTCCTTTTCGTCATAAGCCTACACATGAAAGCTCTGATTTTAACCTTCTTGTATGACTTTATGAAAATTAACTATTCAGTGAAGTATATCTACAAAATATAGAAATAAAATCAGTGTGGAGTGGAATTAGTGAAGGTGCAAAAAGAAAATAAAGTTTAATATAATCCAATTGAGGACGAGAAGGAAAAAAGCAGCATAGAAAACTGGTAGAAATGAAAGCACAAAATAAGATTATAGAAATAAATCTAAAAAATAATAATAATAAAATGAATTAAACTTGCCAGATAAAGACAAAGAGCTTTATATTGTACAAAATAATAAAACCCAGCTCTATGCTATTTAAAAGACTTACTTAAAAGGGCCAGGCACAATGGCTCATACCCGTAATCCCAGAAGTTCGAGACCAGCCTGGCCAACATGGAGAAACCCCATCTCTACTAAAAATACAAAATTTAGCCAGGTATGGCTGGTGCATGTCTGTAATCCCAGCTACTTGGGAGGCTGAGGCAGGAGAATCACTTAAACCTGGGAGGCAGAGGTTGTAGTGAGCCGAGATAGTGCCACTGCATTCCAGACTGAGTGACAAAGCGAGACTCCATCTCAAAAAAAAAAGACAAAGCATAATTATGAAGAAAAATAGAAATTTCAAGGATGAAAAAGCAAACGCTAACCAAAAGAAGGTTGCTGTTATCACACTAATTTCAAACAAAATAGACTGTAAGGCAAAAGATTTATTAGGAACACCCAAAATCTAACATGTGACTAAACAACAATTTACTTGTAAGTCATAATTCTGAATCCATGTGAACAAGATAGCTTCAAACTATGTAAAGAAAATTTGAAGAATTTCAAGAAAAAGTAGAAAATGTCAAATGTTGGGAAAAGTATAACACATTTTAAAAATGTAATTAACCATCTTGGGCTAACCCGTGTGTGTGTGTGTGTGTGTGTGTGTGTGTGTATACATAACATAGATATAGAAATAGATATGGATATGAATATGGATATATTCGTTTGTATCCTTATACATGGTATATTGAACTATCAAGCTTGTTGCAAAGTGCAAGGAGAAACTAACTAATCCTTCAACTTCTAAAGACTTTGCTCCTGAACAAAATATTGACAAGTTTTATAGCTCTTCTAATCATTTTCAGGTAATGAAATACAGCCTAGTCCAATATAAACTCTACATTCTGACCCAATTTTAGACGTTTCTCCCACAGCTCAGTTTACACGGGTTCAAAAACTTACAACGAAAAAGAAGGATGTGGTTGTTGGCTTCTTTCCTGTTCCTTGGTACACTCTCTTCTCACTTCCTGGATGTGGTTTTGGTCAATGGGGAGAGAAGGAAGTTATAAAAGGGGCATTAAGGAGAAAACAATTTTTCAAGGCTCACAGGGTCACAATCTGGTATGAAGCTTTGCTTTGTATTCCACACCCAAACCATGGCTCTTTCTTTTAAAAGCCCTTCTGTGAAAAATTGTCAAAGATCCCACAGTATTGCTTATGCATATAGCTTACAAATCCTCAGCCGAGCTACTAGCTTCTAGCAGGTTACCCTTCTGTTGTGGCTGCCTATTCTCCTGATTAATACTCTTAGGTGGTGTGCTCCTCCCCAGTAGCCATAAAATCTTGAGAGAAATAAGCATTCACTTTTGCCCTAACAGAGTATGAAAGTGCAGTCCATTTCTAGGCAGATCACTTTGGCTCTTACTTTTAGAATATATTTATTCATAAATATTCATGAAATATATTTACTGTGTCCCCAAATTCTAGGGAGCATCTGTCTTGCTCTTTGATTGTTTCTGTCAATACGTGTCCCTGGCTGTGATTAAAATGAGAGTAGCATTAGCATCACATCTAGATGGAAATGAGAAATATCATGATCCTCCAACTTTCTCTTTAAAGAAATACTGTACTTCTTTTCTGCATCTTTATCATCCCATAACCAATCCTCTAGCCTGATCACATACAGCACTGAAGTGAAGGATGATTTAAGTTTTGTAAAACCAGTCTCACATTATCTTAGAATGCTCAGCAAAGATGCACATTGACAAGCTGAGACTTCAGCTGAGACATTGAGATAACAACAAAAGTCACAGCTAAAATCTTATCTCTTTCTCTCACACATGCACACACACACACACACACACACACACACACCTGTACCCAAAATTATAACCTTTTTTAAAAAAAACCAACATAATATAGACTCATTCTTTTATCTAATTTTATGCAACAAAATTAGAAATCAATAAACACAAAAATAAAATCCTTATACAATTGGAAAGTTTAAAACACAATTTTAAATAAGTCATACATCAAAGAAGATAGTGGAAATTAGAAAATAATTAGAAAAGAATTATCAAAAAAAAAAACCCTATGTATCAAAAGTTGTATGGCTAAAATTTAGTTTAAAGGGAAATACAAACATATATGCTAGAAAAAAATTTACCTATCTAGAGTAAGGATTTAGCCTTTACTAAACAGCAGTGAGATGTTGCTTATAGATTTTGTTGTACTAGATCATGTATATTCTTTGGATCTTTTAGAAAGCAATTCATTCCTTTTTAAAAATTTTAATTTATGAGGATCTCTAATTTCTTATTCTTCATATGGTTAAAATGAAAACAGACTATTCTTTAAACACTGCAATACTGCTATGACGTGTTTATATTATTAAAGTAAGTAATTCATTAAAAGCAATTTATTCTCTTTTTATTATCAGGTAGACACATTAGGGTAAATATCCTGCATTTCAATTGATCTTAAAAAAAAAACCTAGGAAAATTCAGGGTCTTAAGAACAAAGTACTAGCAATGACAATCAAGTGCTGAAAGCAGAGAAAGAAAAATATATATTCTTTTAAAAGCTTTGAGCTCCCTCTAATGGCCTCCGGTAAAATTCCCAGAAGCAGTATGACAACTTCAGTTAAGTAATAAATCTCCAGTAGAGACGTTTTGAAAACCTCTTCGAAATGTTCAGATTGCTGCTTCACTTTAAGTAGCGCTTTCATTGTGGGGAAAAACTGATCATATCCAAATGTTGCTGAGGGAATGTCCTGTCTACATTGTTACTGATGAGAGACACATTTTCTCTCCCCCTAGTGGATGTTTTAAAAAATGACACAAAGATACTTCCAAACTAAGAGATTAAATTATTGCAGAGAATTTAGATAGCACTAGTTGAGGCTCTTGATATGATTCGGTCTAACCTGTCATTTCGTGCTAGAGGAAATACAACAAACTTAGGACTATGTTACGGTCTGGGACACAGGCTCACTAAAAGACTAAAGCAAATTTTAGGACTATAGAACAATTTCCTTCACCCTACGCCTTACTTTCTCATTAATAGAGTTCCTATACAACAACAGGGATTACAGTAGAAAGAACTGCAAACCTCAGGAATGATTTAAGGAGTCTCCAGGGAAATCCAAAGACAACAGAAGAGACAAAAACAAGGCCACCAGGGGAAACTTTAGCCTCTGACACTTAGAGCTACTGCAAAGAGGAAACACAGTCAAACTCCTAGTCACACAACCATAAAACCTCACACTAAAGACATGTTTATCTCAGTTTTTTTTTTTAACCCAGTACTTCATCTTTAGCTTTCGTCAAAAAGTTACAAGGCATGAGAAAAGGTGAAAACCATAGTGTGAAGAGACAGAGCAGGCATCACAACTAGACTCATATATGGCAGAAATTTTAGAATGATCAGAGTGGGAATTTGAAATCATTCTGAGTGATATGCTAAGGGTTCTAATGGAAAAAGTGGACAACAGGCAAGAATTGATGGGTAGCGTAAACACAAAGATGAAATCTCTAAGAAAGACTCAAAAGCAAGTGCTATTGTACAAATAAAAAATCCTACAACAGAAGGGAGGAATGCCTTTGATCACTTATCAGTAGACTGGACATGGCTGAGAAAAGAATCAGCGAAATTAAAAATATATCGGTAAAAACATTCTAAACTTAAAAGCATTAGAGAAAAAAGAATGAATAAAAACAGAATAGATTGCCCAAGAATTATGGGACAATTACCAAAGGTATAAATACATATAATGGGGATACAGAAGGAGAAGAAAGAGAAAGAAACAGAAGCAACATTTGAAGCAATAATGATGGAGGATTTCCTCCAAATTAATGAGAGACACCAAATCACAGATCCAGGAAGCACAGAGAATACAAAGCAGGATAAATATCCACCCCAAATCTATGCTTAGGCAAATCACATTTAAACCACAGAGAAGCAAAGACAAAAAGAAAGTCTTAAACGAAGCCAGAGGGAAAAGAAACCCACCTTACTTATGAGGAGCAAAGATGATAATTATCATTGTTTAGAAACTATGTGGGGCCCAGCGTGGTGGCTCATGCTTGCAATCCCAGCATTTTGGGAGACTGAGGTGGGAGGATCACTTGAGTTCAGGGGTTCGAGACCAGCCTGGCCAACATGGCAAAACACCATCTCTATAGCAAATACAAAAATTAGCCAGAAGTGGTAGCACACACCTGCAATCCCAGCTACTTGGATGGCTGAGGCACAAGAATCTCTTGAATCTGGGAGGCAGAGGCTGCAGTGAGCTAAGATCATGCCACTGTGCTCCAGCCTGGGTGACAGAGGGAGACCCTGTCAAAAAAAAAAAAAAGGAAAGAAAGAAAAAGAGAGAGAAAGAAAGAAAGGAAGGAAGGAAGGAAGGAAGGAAGGAAAAGAAAAAAGAGGAAAAGAAACATGCAAGTGAGAAGACAGTGATGCATAATATTTAAAGTGTTGAAACAAAAAAATCAACATAGAATTCTTTGTCCAGAAAAATTATCTTTCAAAAGTGAAGTAGAAATAAATGATTTCTCATCAAATAAAAAATAAGGAATTTGTATCCAGTAGAACTGTTGAGAGTAAATTAAAAGTCTTTGAGAAAGAAGGAAAATTATATAGGTCAGTAACTCTGATTTACATAAAGAAAGGAAGAGCATTAGAGAAGAAATAAATGAAAGCAAAATAAAATATTTTATTTTTCTTAGCTGATTTAGTGGAAAACAGTTTGTTCTAAAGAATAATAGCAACAATGTATTCCATTTGGGGATAGGGAAATGAATAACAGCAATGTTTTAAGGGATGGGAAGAAAACGTTGAGAATTTGCATTACTTGTGAAGTAGTATAGTGTTATTTGAAATTGTACATGGGTTAGTTGCAATTGTAAATCATTAACTCTAGGGAAATCACTACAAAATAAAAAATGAAAGCATAATTTATATGCAAAGACAGGAGAGAAATGGAATCATATAAAATGTTTATCTAAAATCACAGAAGACAGAAAAAGTGGAAGACAAGGAAATGAAAAATAAGGGCAGTAAATAGAAAACAGTAACAATTACAGTAGATATTAATCCAACTATGTCAATAGCCATATGAAACATCATTGTCTAAATATGCCACTTAGAAATAAGCTGGATAGAAAGACAAAAACCATTTGATTCCACTTGTATGAGGAATCTAAAATAATTCAATGCACAGAAGCTGAGAGTAGAATGATGGTTGCCAGGAGCTGGTTTAGGGTAGGGGTAGTGGTAGGAGTATGTTGAGGTATTAGTTGAAGGATGCAAGTTTCAGTTATGTAAGATGAATAAGTCCTAATATCTACTGTACAACATGGTGCCTATAGTTAACACTGTATTAAAATTTGCTAAGAAGCTAGATCATATGTTAAGTGTTTTGTCATACACACACACACAAATAATAACAAATAAAACATGTGGGAGGAAGAATGAATGAATGAATAAATAACCATTTAATTTACAGAGTATCACAGTAGATTAAAAACAAGACCCAACTATATGTTGTCTACAAGAAAACTACTTAAAGAGACAGATATATTAAAAATAAAGAGATGGAGAAAGATATATGCTAATAATTATCATGAGAAAGCTGAAGTAGCTATATTAATGTGATTGAAAGCAGATTTAAGAGAAAGAAATGTCGCAGACAAAAAGGCATACTATATAATGATAAGGGGGTCTTATGTCCAAGAAGACATAACAATTCTTAATGCCTATGCCCCTAATAATGCAACATCAAAATGTGTGAGCCAAAAACTGACAGAACTTCAAGGAGAAATAAATGAATCTACTATTGTAATTAAAGACTTCAACATCCCTCTATCAGTAATTGGCAGATCCAGCAAGCAGAAGATCATTAAGGACGTAGTTGAACAGAACAGCACCATCAATCAACTGACTCTAAATTGACATTTATAGAATATTTCAGCAACAGCAGAATACAGATTCTTCTCAAGCTCACGTGGAATGTTGACCAAGAAAGACCACATTCTGGGCCATAAAATACACCTTAACAAATTTAGAAGAATACAAGTCATTAAAAGTATGCTCTCAGACTACAATGGAATTAAATTAGAAATCAATAACAGAAAGATACCTGGAAAATCCCAGAATGCTTGAGATTAAGCAACATAGTTCTAAATAACACAAGGGTCACAGAAGTCCTAAGGGATATTGAAAATATTTTAAACTAAATAAAAATGCAACTTATAAAAATTTGGAGAATGCAGCAAAGGAAGTGCTCAAAGGAAATTTGTAGCACTGAATGCAAACATCAGAAAAAAAGAAATATCTAAAATCAATAATCAAAGCTTCCACCTTAAGAAAGTAGCAAAAGAAGAGCGAATTTAATCCAAATTAAGAAGAAGAAAAGAAACAATAAACATAACAGCAGAAATCAATGGAATTAAAAATGGGAAACCAATAAAGAAAAATGACAAAATTAAAAGCTTGTCATTTGAAATTATCAATAGAATGATAAATCTCCAGCCAGGCTAATTAAGGAAAAATGAGAGAAGATACAAATCACTAATATCAGAAATGAAAGACAGGTCATCACTACTGATTTCATGAGTGTTAAAAGAATAATAAAGGAATATTAGGAACAACTCTATGATCACAAATTTGATAACCTAGATGAAATGGACCAGTTCCTTGAAAGACACAATCTACCTCTTAAAAACGTAACTTTTAAGACTCAACAATGAGAAAATACACAACCTAATTAAAAAATGGGCAAAAGGTCTGAGCAAGTACATGGTTAAAGAAGATATATAGATGGCAAATAAGCAACTGAAAAGATGCTGAACATCGTCTGCTATTACGGAGTTGCAAATTAAAACAATATTGAGATATTATCACCTATAGAATGGCTAAAATCCATGACATTGACAACACCAAATGCCAGCAAGGATGTGGGGCAACAGGAACCCTCATTCAAAGCTGGTGAGAATGCAAAATGGCACAAATGCTTTGGAAGACAGTTTGGTAGTTTCTTACAAAGCTAAACATGCTCTTACCTTACAGTCCAACAGGCGTGCTTTTTGGTTTTTGCCCAAACCAGTTGAATACTTATGTATACACAAAAACTTGTAAATTAATGTTTATAGCAGCTTTATTCATAATTGTTAAAACTTGGAAGCAACCAAGACGTCCTTCAATAGGTTAATGCATAAGCAAACTCTTACAGAGTCATGCAATGGACTATTTTCCAGTGATAGAAAAAAATGAGCCATCATGTCATGAAAAGACATAGAGGAATATGAAATGCATATTACCAAGTGAAGGAAACCAGCCTGAAAATGCTACATAGTATATAATGCCAAGCATATGACATTCTGGAAAAGGCAAAGCTATGGAGACAATAAAAAGACCAGTGGTTTCCAGGTATTCAGGGTGAGGGAGGCAGGAATGAATGGTTGGAATAAAGGGAAAGTTTGAGGGCAGTGAAACTGTTTTGTATCATATTATAATGGTGGATATATGAATCATACCTTTGTAAAAACCCATAGAATTGTACAACACAATACACAAGAGTGAATAATACACAAGGGTGAACCTTAATGTGAACTATATATTTTAGTTAATAATAATGCATCAATATTAGTTCATTAATTGTAACAAGTTTACTACACTAATGCGAGATGTTAATAATATAATAAACGGTGATTGGGGTGATAAATAGAAACCCTCTATACCTTCTGCTCACTTTTTCTATAAACCTAAAATTGTTCTAAAAAAATAAAGTTGATTAATTAAATAAGCAAGAGAGGGAGGGTTTTGGAGCCTAATAAAGATTCAAATCCTGGTTCTCTCATTTATAATTTGTGTGGGCTTCCGCCCTTACATTTTAGAAATGGAATTTTTTTTCTCATCAGAAAACGAAGATAAAAATATTTACCTCCTAGAATTATGTTGGGTTTGAGTGAGCTAATACATGAGAAGCTCCAGAGTGAGCCTGGTACAAACTAGACATTCAGCATTTATTAATTCTTCTAGCTTTCCCTTTCTTTTTATATATTTTATTTTTTGAGATGGAGTCTCGCTCTTGTCGCCCAGGCTGGAGTGCATGTCATGATCTCGGCTCACCGCAACCTCCGCCTCCTGGGGACAAGCAATTCTCCTGTCGCAGCCTCCCGAGTAGCTGGGACTACAGGCGGACGCCACCACGCCCGGCTAATTTTTTGTATTTTTAGTAGAGATGGGGTTTCACCGTGTTAGCCAGGATGGTCTCAATCTCCCAACTCCTGACTTCGTGATCCACCAGCCTCGGCCTCCCAGAGTGCTGGGATTACAGGCGTGAGCCATCGCACCTGGACGCTTTCCCTTTCTTTATGAACATTAGTACTTGATAATTACTAAGTACTTGATAATTATGAACATTAGTACTTGATAATTACAAGAAATCGCCAGGAGCAGTAGCAGAAGCAAAAGCGTAGTTGAAGATGCCAGAGATGATATAAGGAGGAGATCAACCTTTGGGGCTGAACTACATAAAAAGCATTCCTGTCCAGACTATTGTAAGAGAATATATTAAGCAATGAGGCATTGAACTGGATTGACATTTATACACTACGTGGCATTTGAAAATGAGCAATAAGGTATATTGTGAACTGACACTTTGTGTTTGAATACTCCCCACTCTGAGCATGCTTATGCAGTGCTGCCCAACAGAATGTTGTAAAATGGTGGAAATAATTTTGTCCACTGTCCAATATGGCAGGCATTCACCCAAGGTAGCTAATTAACACTTGAAATGTGACTAGTATGACTGTGGAACAAATTTATTTATTTATTTTATTATGCTTTAATTTAAATTTAAGTAGTCATATGGGGTTGGTGGCTGTCAAACTGGACAGTTTAGACAGTCTTCAAAAAATGATAAGCACATAGCAAGGAAAATTAGAAAATAATTTGACATGAAAGAAAATGAAGACACAACATAATGAAACTCAGAGGCTGTAGCTAAAGCAGTGCTTAGAAGGAAATGTATAGCTGTAAATACCTATATTTAGAAAGAAGAAAGACCTCAAATCAACAACTTAACATTTCATGCGAGACAGTAGAAAAAACAAGAAAACTAAATACAGTGAAAACAAGGAAGAAAACTAGATTTAGAGCAGAAATTAATGAAACAGGGCCTAGAAAAACAATGAAGAAAATCAACAAAACCAGAACTTTGTTCATTGAAAGAATAGACAAAATTAACAAACCTTTAGCTAAACTGACCAAAGAAAAGAGGAGACTTAACTCACTAAAATCAGAAATGAAAGAGGACATTACCTCACATAAATAAAAAGGATTATGAAGGAATACTATGAACAGATAATAACAAGTGTTAACAAGGATTTGGAGTAATTGGAACTTTCATATTACTGGTGGAAACATAAAACGGTATAGGCATTTATGAAAACAGACCAACAGTTGCTCAAAAGGTTTAACATTGAATTACTCTATGATCCAGCAGTTAGACTCCGAAGTGTATAAACAAGAGAAATAAAAACATACATCCACATAAAAACTTGTACATGAATGTTTGCAACACCCTTATTCAAAATAATAAAAAAGTGGAAACAACCCAAATGCCCATCAATCAAAGAATGGATGAATAAAACATGTGCCATTCTACAATAGGATATTTTTCATCAATAAAAGGAAATAAAGTACTGATACATGAACAAACTTTTAAAATATATTAAGTGAAAGAAGCCAGTCATAAAGGGCCCCATATTATCTGATTCATTCATTTTACATAGGTAAATTGGAAAGGCACATCTGTAGCAATGGAAAGCAGATTAATAGTTGCCTAGGACTGGGGGTGAGGTCTGCTAGGGATATGGGCAGGTGATGACTAAGGGGAATAGGGATTCCTTTTAGGGCTGATAAAAATATTCTAAAATTGACTATGGTGATGGATGCACAACTCTGTGACTATACTAAAGCCACTGGATTGTATACTTTGAATGGATGAGTTGTATGTCAACTATGCCTCTTATAGCTGAAATTAAAAAAAAAAAAACAAGCAAAGTGGAGGGAGCAATACTTCAGGGACTAACAATTTATAAGACTGTAGCTTCAGTCTTATAGTAGTCCCAGTGGTTGTGCTTCATTTCTGGGGTTCCTAGAAAACCCAACATCATGGGTTCATAACAAAGTTTCCAGGTTTCCTTGAGCCAGCCCAATCCCACCTTGTTAATTTCCTACTAACCTTCAACCCAATCTCACTCTCAACAACACAAGCATACAGGAATTGAACCTGCGTATGCAGTCTCATCAAACAACCAATAATTTTTTCATTTTGAGGAAAACAAATTCTATTTTCTACTGCCGAAATTCAATTCACACTTCTTAATGTTTTGTCAGATTTGAATTTGATGATCATAATAACACGGTAGTACAGTCAAAGTTTTGATTTGATCATTACTCTTCCAAAGATAACATGGATGCAAAATTTCATTTTTAAAATTTGTTTTGACGTTTAAAAATGCTTACTACAGTCAAGATATTATGTTAGAATTTCATACGAGTAGAACATTTTACTGATTTTTTGTTTATTCTTTAGGGAGAAATAAAATCTCATGACAAAATCAGACTATTGAAGTGTTTGGCAGGAGTAGTTACTACAGTTGCCAAGATCTTTTCATATCTGAAAACCAGAACAATTACCCTTAATATTGTTGTTTTATCTTCTTATATCTTTGGCTGCTTGATTTGTTTTTCTAGCCAAAACCAGTATTGGTAAGTAATATAAGAAATTTGTTTTTTCCTTCCCACAAGCACTATTCCTCTCTGCAGTGGATCAGTAATCAGTCCCAACACCTTATTAGTGTTTAATCTGTATACCTTCCAGTGAGCACACCACTCTTGTCTACTGTTCTTTCTGATAGATGTTCCTAGTTATACAGGGTTTTATCTTGCCTATATTCAGGTAGAAGGGTTCTGATGTTCATAAATGAAGAAGGCCCATATTACCTCTTAATCCTCAGGTACTATATTTAGTTTAACAACAAGAAGCATCTATCTTCATTAGATAGTGGCAGCAGACATCCCACATTCAGAACATGAACTCTGCTTCACTGACCCCTTTATAGATTCCAGCTTCATAAACTCCATATTTATTTCCAAGACTATTCTTACAAATGAAGTCCATTATTTTGCTTCTCCAAACTTAATTGAAAATCATTGCTTCCTATAATGCTTCCTTGCTCCTCTTTGCCCAAATTTCTGAAAACATAGATCCCAAATTTGCCCATAGCTGCTAATTTTTATATTGCCCTGCTTAGATTTTCTGCTGTAGTGACTTAGTTTTCAGCTTGTCCTAGACTGTGATTCTGACTCTTACATTAGATGGAAGAAGTTGAGATGGGAGATACAGACCAGAAGACTAGGAAGGGTCTTGGGCATCATAATAAGCCAGTAAGTCAAGTAACACAAGTGTCTCATTTTAAAATGTAAAGGTAAATACTACCACCAAGAGTGCTAGCTCACATCTGTAATCCCAGCACTTTGGAAGGGTGAGGTGGGTAGATGGACTGAGCCCAGGATTTTGAGACAAACATGGGCAACATAGTAAAACCCCCCATCTCTAAAAAAAAAAAAACAAACAAAGAAATTAGCCAGGTGTGATGGGGTGCACCTGTAGTCCCAGCTACTTGGGAGCCTGAGGTGGGAGGATCACCTGAACCCAGAGAGGTGGAGACTGCAGTGAGCCATGATCGCAACACCACATTTGAGTCTGGGTGACAGAGTGAGACTCTCTCTTAAAAAAGAAAAAAGGTAGATACTACCAAAAATATGTAATCAACTGAAATGAGATGGTACCAGTCAAGAGAGCAGTGGATGTATACTGGTTTCATCTTTTCTTATAGTAGGGATGCCATGTATAAAGTCAAATATACAACATAAGGTAATAGTTACAACCATTACTACAAAACATGAACCGTCCAAATTACCAGACAATACACACATATACAAAATATCATAGATGATATAACAAAAATTATAAAAAGGAATAAAATCAATATGAGTAAAAACACAATATGAAATATATTACAATATGAAATATATCATATACAAAGTAAACATATATGCCATATCAATAAAGGTAAGTTGATTAACTCCTTATTTTAAAAAGTCTCAAACTGAATCATAAAGCAAAATGTAATTATATTTTCAAATTCAGGATATGTATCTAAGATAAAATAACTCAGAAAAGTTGAAGACGAAAGAATGAGTAAAGGCCTATCAGACAAATGTAAAGAAAATAATAAAGGATACAATCCACTTCAGTGATCTCATCATTATGTATGTCTATGGATGCAATAACCTCATATCAACATACTGAAAGCAAAAATTACGGGAAACACAAGAGGAAATAGAAACACATTAGGTAGAGGCGGTTTTAATGCCCATATCTCAGTTCATGACATAGCAAGTGAATAAAAAATAAGTTTGTAAATGGAACACATAAATAATATAAGTAATAAGTTAAGTTTACTAACTAATTGCTTTGCACGGAATTAAATTCTATGACTTCACATTCTTTTCACGTACCTACAAAGCAATGGAGTAAATTGACCA
This sequence comes from Cacajao melanocephalus, assembly GCA_963573385.1. Taxonomy (NCBI): domain Eukaryota; kingdom Metazoa; phylum Chordata; class Mammalia; order Primates; family Pitheciidae; genus Cacajao; species Cacajao melanocephalus. The sequence continues at coordinate 22,446 of CAUYLG010070146.1, forward strand.
TGTTTTACACCACAAATAAAACCAGAGTCAATTTTTTAAAATTAGAAGATGAAAATATTAGTGAATAAGAAGTGTAAATATTGTAAAGGAAGACTAAATAAAAGCAAATCAATTCATAAGCTATTGGAAACAAGCCAGTTCAGTAAGGTGACTGGTTACAAAATTAATATTAACCAAATAGCCTTCCTAAACACACACAATAATTAATTAGAAAATGTAATTAAAGAAAAGACTATCGACAATGGCAAGAAAAAATGATTAAATACATAAGAAAAGCTTATGAAAAATATTTGTCTACATTTTTGCCAGGCACAATGGCACATGCCAGTAGTTCCAGATACTTGGGGGAGGAGGTGGGAGGATGACTTGAGTCCACAAATTCCAAGCCAGCCTAGTCAATGTAGTGAGACCCTATCCCTAAGACAATATAAATAAAATGAGTCTTTTAAAATCTATATTTTAAAATATAGGATCATCATAAAAATGTCATCTGAGTTTGATTTTGATATAAATGAGCTGATTTTAAAGATCTAATAAACTTTAGAAAAATAAAATATATATATACGACAACGTGCACACACACATACAGAATTTATATCACAGAGAAGGCAAAATATTTGCAACATGCATTGCATATATAGGTCTAATTTTCTTAGAGTGTGAAGATCTCCCATAAACTAATTTTTAAAAATCAATAAGATGAGATGGAGATCACAGAAAAGGAAGCACAAATAACCTTAAACACATAAAATAATTTCACTCTTAATATGATAAATATACCTGTAAACTAGCAAAGATTTAAATCTTTGATAACAAACTAGTTGGAGAAGAAGTAGGGAAGCAGGCACTCATACTTCACTGGTGAGAGTATTAACTGATATGTCATCAATGCAGAGCAATTTGGCGATATCCACTGAAATTCCAAAGACACATATAATTTGATCAAAAGACTCTACTTTTGAGAACTTATTCTATAGATACACTTGCACATGTGTAAAATGAGTCAGCCATATCTAAGTAGAATCAATATAGCATTGCCGGGATTTGCAAAAGATTGAAATGAACTAAATAATCAGAGTTAATACAAGTTAAACAACTGCCAATATACTCTATTCATCAAAGGTTTAGGTAAGGAGGTAATAGAGTTATAAGTTGTATGGGACGATTTAGCTCCATCTGAAATCTAAGCTGAAGGATTTGGATTTTATCCTGTAGCCAAGTGAGGAAAATCAAAGTTTTCAGGCAAGGATCATGTGGTCAGCCTGGTGATGGTATGCAGAAATCTGAGTTGGGTTCAAGAGTTCAAGCACAGGCCTTAAATTTGCACCAGAGCTGTAGTGATGGTAAGCCATTGATGCGAAGAGGCCGTAGAAATCTTTACAGTTTTGGAATTTTGATGACTATAGATGATGGAGTAGGGAAAGCTGTGGAGTATTATTTCTAATTACTGCATAATAATGACAGTATTAATAAAATTAAAAAGGTAAAATGAAAATAGTTTCATGGATAAGGTAATTAATTTATCTTGTAGCTGATCACATTTGAGAAGATAGTGAGCTTTCTATATAATTAGAAACTGGAACTGATGTTGTAGAGAAAGATTAGAGAGGGAGATGTAGAATCAAGTGTTTCTGTTAAAGCTCTTTAAGAGTAGATTCTTTCTCTTGTGTATGAGTAGGGAATGTACAATTGGGATTGTCATCTTGAAAAGAGATATGCCAAGAGTCTGACCTTGATATGGTTCGGCTGTGTCCCTGCCTAAATCTCATCTTGAATTGTAGCTCCTGTAATTCCCTTCTGCTGTGGGAGGGACCCCATGGGAGATAATTGAACCATGGGGGCAGTTTCCCCCATACTGTTCTCATGGTAGTGAAAAAGTATCATGAGATCTAATGTTTTTATAAGAGGAAACTTTTTTTGCTTGGCTTTCATTCTCTTCTTTTGTCTGCCACCATGTGAGACGTGCCTTTTGCCTTCTGCCATGATTGTGAGGCCTCCTCAGCCACATGGAACTGTGAGTCCATTAAACCTCTTTCTTTTGTAAATTGCCCAGGTTCTGATATGTCTTTATTAGCAGTGTGAAAATGGACTAATACAGACCCTTTCCATCTAATGTAGTGGTGGGGTGAAGATAGATGGGGGCAGTGAGGCATGGCCAGTGATAATCTCTTGCAAGCCAAATACTAAAAGTTAGTTGACTATGTATTGGTTCCTGCCATTCTCAACTGAGTGGAGGAACGTGATTTAAGCCCTGGTGTCAGCTCTCATAAGTGTGCCTCTGGGGACAGCAGAAATAAAATGTGACAGAGCCAGCCCTTGTTAAATGATTCCAGTGTCTCATACCCATATGAAATAAGTATTTCTCAAATAAGAAGGCAGGGGTACCTAAAAGAAAATATATTTTGGAAGAGAGAAGCAGTAGTTAAAAGGAAGTTGGAGAACAGATTAATGCAGCATCATGAACCCAAGGGAAGAGAGAGTCTTGAAAAGGAATGGCCTTTTTACCCGTAAAATAATAGTGCATGTACAAATGTAGGGAATAACAAAAGCGCCACAGATCTGTTTCCTGACTGCCAGTTTCAATGACTCTTTTCCCAATTACCCTTTTCTTTTCACACAACACTGTGTAGTTATGCCATACAGTTTGTGTTCTCCCCATCATTTTATGTGTACTTCTGTTATAGTATCTGGCATTTTTTATTCTTGCATTTTTGTGCTTTTATACATGTATTTCCTGCTGCCTGTAATCTCTTTTAGGGAAGGAATTCGTTTCTGTTATTTCTGGTTTATGGCTTCTAGCATAGTGCTTTACTCAATAAACATTGGTTGTGTGAATATTTTGAAATATTTCCAGGAATTGTAGCATCTAGAAATTTAAGCTGTTGGCAATGCCACATGCCTATGCATATAAATTATGGAAGGAATCTTAGCTCCAGTCTCAGATCATATTCTGAGGCCAAGTTTAATTGACTCACACTAAGTAAAATGAATTTTATGTATGTGAAGGAAACGAAGAACTAAATTATCTCTGGAATAATATTTTTGATATGATGGAAGCGAAATTATGAATCTTTTGGAGAAGAATGATAAGAGCACTCTGCAGCATCAGCAACTGCAGTGCACTGATGAAACTTTATGATCCTTGTGCATTCATTTACTTATTCATTTAATGAAGATTGGCTGAGTGCCTACTAAGTACTTGGGACTAACATTGGGGATACAGTGGTGAATGAAACAGATGCACTTGCCCTTGAGTTCATAAGCTGATATTTATGGAAGATGGACAGTAAACAAATAGATTTATATTGTAATATTAGGAAGTGCTCAGTGTTACAAAGAAAAATGAAGCAGGATGTTCAGGGAAGGCCTTCCTGGGACAGATGATATGAGGAAACAGGACTCTATTCAGTAAGGGGGAGCAGCTGCAAAGAGCCCAATGTGTGAGGGGGCTGGAAACAGCACGAGGCCAGGACGATGGAACAGAGGGAGTGAGGGAAAGGGTGGTGGGAAGTGAGGGCAGAGCGGAGCCAGGGATTGGGTCACTGGGCATTGCAGGCCGCGGTAAAGCTCTGTGGAAAAGCACTATAGCCTGGCAGATGTGGAGCAAGTGGGCCATTACAATGCTAGTGAGATTGCCAAGTGACACTGGGTGAAGTCAGGGCTCAGGTGGGAGCAGAAGTGTGGAGGGGGTGTGGTCAGATACTGACTGTTTCCTTGGTGAAGCTGACAGGATTTTCTAAAGGACTGAATGTGGAATGAGAGAGAAAGTGAGGAGTCAGGGAGGTCTCTAAGGTATGTGTGTGTGTTTAAAATAAACTTATTTTTAGAGCAGTTTCAGATTCACAGAAAAATGGAAAGGATAGTACAGAGTTCCCATATACCCCATAGCCAGTTTGCTTATTATTGATAATATCTTACATCAGTATGGCACATTTGTTACAAGTAACAAGCCAATATTACTGTATTTTTATTAAGCAAAGCCCATACTTGTATTCAGTTTCTTTAGATTTTACCTAATGCCTTTTTCTGTTCCAGGATCTCATTCAGGATACCATGGTGAGACTGAATACCCAGTGGGTAACGATAGACCATATATCAAAACAGAACTTTGACCCATAACCTGCAGCAATCAGTCCAAGATCTAAACAATAAGCCCTATAGCAATTGGCCCCACATGGCCAGAACCAAATAACAGATAGCTTCCCTAATGTTTGCCCCAGCTTCCAACTTAGGACCAACTAAAGAAAGCCATTTAAGTCCCATGTACTTAGGAAGCACTTGAGTGGTCGACCAATCTCTGTTAAATGAATGAATGCACTCCTACCCCTGGTCCTGTTTGGCCCACCTACAGCTTCCCCATGAGAAAGGTCTCCCATCTGAAGCTTCTCTTTTTCCTCCTATAAAGCTTTTCCACTCCTCTGAGTCTTTGCCTTTGAGTTTGCACCAAATGCAAGTGATGGTGGCTACTCCCCTGCTGTAGCAAGCTCAAAATAAACAGTTTTTTCTTGCTCTAATTTGGGTATTCTTTGTTTCTTTCCATAGCACATTACGGTGAGCTATCATTGTCTCCTTAGACTCCTCTTAGCTATGACAGTTTCTCAGGCTTCTCTTGTTTTCGATGACTATGACAATTTTGAGGAATACTAGTCAGATATACTGTAGCATATCTCCCTATTCTCATGATTACACCGGGATTATGGTTTTGAAGGAGGAAGACCGCTGAGAAAAAGTGTCATTTTCATTACTTTATATCAGAAGTATATTCTCTCAACACAACTTATTACTGGTGATGTTGACTTTGATCCGAGGCGTTATTTATCAGAGCAATTAGAAAAGCACAGTTGCCATTTATCAAATAGGAAGAGTCCAAGAGGGGCAGGATATTTGGAGGAAACACTAAGAATTTTAATTAGTCTCCTGTTTGGACACCAAAGTGAAGCTATTAAACAGCTGTAGGGTTTAGGAGAGAAGTTATAGCTGGAAATATAGAGATGGAAGTCATTAGCATATAGACGTTGTTTCAGGCTGTGTACTGGTGAAGATCACTGGGAGCTTGAAAAGAAGTACAAGTACTACGTACTGGATCATCTCAACAGGAATTTTTACAACAGATAGGTATAATTGTGTTTTTTCCATGTTAAATTTTTTTAATCTCTTTTTACTTGTTACTTTAAATGGAAGGCTTCTATCTCACTACTTAAGTGTTTTGGCTATGTTATTCTGTAGATGTCCTTTATGAAGTTAATGATTGCTTCTATTCCTAGTTTAACAAGAGTTATCATGAATAAGAGTTCAATTTTATCAAAGGCTGTTACCTGCATCTACTGGTATTATCAGATTCCTTTTCTTTTTAAATTTGTTAAATCATCAATAAATATTTCTGAGGGCTGGGCACGGTGGCTCACGCCTGTAATTCCAGCACTTTGGAAGGCCGAGGTGGGTAGATCACGAGGTCAGCAGATCGAGAACATCCTAGCTAACACGGTGAAATTCCAACTCTACTAAAAATACAAAAAATTAGGCAGGTGTGGTGGCACACGCCTGTAGTCCCAGCTACTTGCGAGGCTGAGGCAGGAGAATCACATGAACCTGGGAGGCGGAGGTTGCAGTGAGTCGAGACTGCGCCACTGCACTTCAACCTGGCGACAGAGTGAGACTCCGTCTCAAAAAAAAAAAGTATTTCTGAAGTAGGACCACCCTTCTATTCCTGGGGGGAAAACAATGCTACTTAGTCACAATATATATCATCAGCCATCATCACCATCACCATTATCATCTATTTCTCAATTCAATTTTCTAACATTTCATCTAGAATTTTTCCTTTCTTTCTTTTTTTTTTTTTTTTTTTTTGCAGGCAGTGTGCCCAGAGTCAGCCTTTTCATCTATGTTGATAAGGAAGAATGTCTTGTTTTCTTTTGTCTGGTTAGGAAGCTAACCATAATGAATGCTCACCACTTAACTATCCCTCGCTTGTCAGGGGAGGAAATTAAAACTCAGAGAAGGTAACCCTCAGACAAGAGTTGCTTTGTTAATTAGTGGCAGAAGCTGTGCTAGATTCCTAATCTAGTATATTTTCCACCTAACCTTGCTGACCCGCTTAGAAGTGGTTCTATGAGATAGAAAGAAGAAGGACACCAAATGGCTGTTCCCATGCAGCTGGGTTGATTGGTGAGTTACATAAATTGGACCCATTCACCTCACAAGCTCTCTTGTCAAAATTTCACTTCTAAGCATCAAAGAAATGCTGAATTGCCAAAAGAAAAAGCACATGGACCTGAGCTTTAAATGTTGCTTGAAAATGAAGGTGCCTATAGGAACAATTGTGTTATGTTACCTTTTCTAAACTTATAAAATTAAAAGAGAAATGTGTACTGTTCTGTGAATTAAAAGTCTTGAGAAACACTACTACAGATATAAATATTTAGGAGTTATGCATTAAGAGCTATTGCTTGAAGTTATGCAAACTTTTAACTTTGTAAAACCACAAAATTCTAGAAAATGATTAGAATACTTTGTAATTTGTTATTGCATATTAACAATAATTCCTTGGCCAGATAACTAATTTTAGTTGTGTAGTTCCTTTTTTGAGACAGAGTCTCACTCTGTCACCCAGGCTGGAGTACGATCACGCGATCTTGGCTCACTGCAATCTCCCCATCCTAGGTTCAAGCAGTTCTCCTGCCTCAGCCTCCCGAGTAGCTGGGACTACGGGCATCACCAGCATGGTTTCTTATTCAAAGAAAAATTTCAAAATTTTCAAAGGAAACATTTGTTCTTTCTCCTACAAGAATATTTTTAGTGAACTCATATTTGAAGGAGAAAAAAAGATGACTATGAGGACATTTTGGAATGTGTGTACTGTACATGAATCTTAATAGAAAATTCAACTCAATTCAAAACATGCTCATAGTACTCACTCATGTAAATGTTTGAATGTAGTGGTATCCTAAACCCCAACTCATTACCATCAAGGAGCTCATAAATTCATAGAGAATATAAGCATGTGCAGCCAATAATACTACAATGTAGAAAGATTTTTATGGTACAAGAAAACTTTGAGCAAGTCCTTGAAAAATGATGAATACCTATTAGTAGAAAGTGGAAAGGGAAAGACACGCTTCAGGTAAAGGGATTGGTAGGAGCAAGGGTGCATGGCTTCAGGCTTGGGTAGGGCATATCCTTGCAGCGGGTGCCTAGGAAATACAGAGCAGGATATAGGAAAAGGAGAAGAGTCTAGAAAGCAAGGGTAAGTTGAGTTTTTAAGATTTTACCATGTTAGCAAGAAAGAGTCACAGAATGTTTTTACAAATATGTATTTGAGAAAAATAATAAAGCTCATTCTTTTTTATAATTTAAGATTGCTGTATTTCCTTGTAAGATAAACGTTTCAACAAATTTTACAAGTGTCAGTCAACTATTGTTCAAACTGGGCACACGTCAATCAAATCTAGCATCATGTGTGTTTTATTTATTTGGAAGTGAATTTTAACTATCAATACAAACGCCAAGATAGTACACAAAACATCCACAGATCCACCTTCTGAAGCCTAATTCTGTTAATGGAATGCAAAAAAAAAAAATCCACAGAGACTTTTGTCATCTCTTTTTGAATTGTACACGAACATTTCCTACATAATCCAACATACAACAAAGAAATAGTACATATTTTTCTTTTAATTTGCATATAATGGAAAAACAAGTATATATATTTTTTACTAAGTGTAATAAGACACTAAAGCAGTTGACAGTTTATGTCATAGGTGAGAAATGATCTAATACAAATAATCATTTTTTTCAGCATCAGTCAGTCACTTACATAACCAAGTGTTATTCTGATAATAAAACTTGCTGCCAATCAGAATTCTGGTATATAATCATACGATTACTCAACTTGTAGTACTGCTCCCCACCTTAATTTTTTACAACCACTAACATAGAAAATTATTGAAAAGTAGGGGCAAGCATTTGCAAAAACAAACAAAAAATCCCCAGCTTATCATAAGCATGAATATATATGATGGAATTTCTTCCCAGCAATAGACATTCAAACCAAGAAATCACCAGAACTAAGTTTGCCAAGTTATTTTGCCTACGTCCAAGAAGAGATGCACTTATATAACCAACAGAAGAGCTGAAAATTAAACTTAGTGTTTAGTTTGGGGGTGGGGTGGGAAATTCAGCCACTATTTAAAAATGACTGTCTTAAAAAAAAATGACCACCAAAAATAGGTTCACTGAATTTATTTTAAAAATCATAAAAATATTTCTTACAATGTTAGTTTTTGCACACCCTTCCCCCTCCCCCAGCCCTGTTTGTAAGGAACTAAAACATTACATCTGATGAAGAGCAAATATTTCACTAATACCTCCAATGCAGAACACTTACGAAGCAGAGGAATGTTGGCTTTTGAAACAGAAGCAGATTAAAAAAAAAATATGCAGGACTCCTTCAGTTCTTCACTAGTCTTAGAAAAACTTTCCAGAATACTTCTTCCCACTGTTCTGGAGCAAATACTATGCATTCTGTACCTGGTCCTGTGTTCCTGTAATGGTAATGATCCGATCTTTGGATCCTTCTAAAGGTTCATCAATTTTGACCAAAGCTCTCAACTCATGACAAATTTGTTTAATCTTCTGACCACCTTTGCCAACAATCCAGGATCCAGCCTGCATCCAGCCAAATCTTTGGGAACAGTTACTTGTGTAGTAATAACAGGTCCAGCAAGATCACCACGTGAGCCACAACTCCCTGCATAGGAATAATCATATGTGGAGCCACCCTGTGGTTAATCTGCCATTCTGATGGGCTCCACGTATCTATTGCAGAGTCCCAAGTTTCATCAGCACTGACACCAACCATGCCATCGTAACAGTCTCCAGGTCTCGCTCTTCTGTCATAGGCCATTAGGTCTCCCCCTCTAGATGGTGGCGGTGGAGGAAGAGGAAGATTCCAAGCTCTGCTACCACCCCAGCCACGTCCGGTAGGAGGAAGAGGTGGTCCTCAATGAGGGCTCATATCATCATAATCTCTTCTAGATGGAGGTGTGGGACGCCCACCTCAACCAGGAGGCATTCTGTCAAAACCACCTGTTCCCCGCATCGGAAATCCCACTGGGTGTCCATGGCGGTCATCAAACATTGTAAAACCACCATAATCATAGGTTTTATCATAAAAATTTGGATCATAAGGCTATGCATGTCCTTTGTTGGGAGACTCAGATATAAGATCAAGGATGATTCTCTTTATACACTCTACAACCCTATCTGGTTTTCCTCCAACAAGAACAACTCTGTCAGTGGAATGAGGACAGCATTCCTGGAAAAGCTTGATGGCTGTTTGAGTGTTCTCTCAAAGTTCTTTGATTTTAGCATCTTTGACCCCAATAATTCCTCCTGCTAATCTCTGATGAATCAACAGCCTCAACTCGCAGTCAGTCACTTACTTTATAGTGTGGGTAATTTAAGCATTCCACAGCATCAGATTCAAGTGGGAGCTGGTTGGTTGCAGTGGGTGATGGCAACTGCAGGCCCTCTTCCAAGGTAGAGATGATTTTCTTCAGAATTTCTCCAATTGTTTCAAAATCAGCACTGATATTCAATATGCGCTTGGGGCCACTGTTGTCTGGGACTGAAACACTGGCAGCGTAGTCTGTACGAACAGCCTTAATATTCTCGCCTCCTTTTCCAATCACTGCCCAGTATTCTTGCTCTGAAGCAGCATGCATAATTCAACCTTCTCTTCAGTGTTTCTAGATCTTTTAAATGCTTGTTCCTCTTCCATATCTTCTGCAGGGCATTTACCAAATTCACCACTGGTTTCAGTGTTAGGGAAGGTTTCTTCTGGTTGTTCGGTTTCCATTTTTTTGTATTAAATGGATATACCAATCCATAGTGGGACACAGGCTGAGTTTGTTCTTCCATAAGGAAATTAAAATAAATTCTAGTGATGATTATGTGTGTGGGGGGCAAAGGACAGGTATTGAAATTTGCACACTAAACTCATGTGTAAAAATGAGTAACTTTTTGATATCTCTGTAATAGGATAACCCGTAAGTTCTATTGTCCAAATTGGAACATGTTTTGGAATAAGAAGGGCACTTTAAAAAAATCATGCTGGGACAACAACACTAAAGAGGATTGTCCCAGACAAACTGAGAGGTAGGGTCCCACTATATATCACTAAATTTCCTTTAGTTGAAAGCGAACAAGCAAACAAACCTTGATTTGGAAATTACGATTCAGACTCAACCAAATAAAAGTTCTTTTGGCTTAAAATAGTCATTATGAGATGAATACCTGGGCAATTTTAAACTCAAAGAATAAGAGCTAACACTGTGAGTTAGGCCCTGTGCTGAGCACTCCACACATATCAAGTCATTTATTCTTCATACAAAAAAACTACGAGGTAGGTATTAATGACTATTTGTCTCACTTTATGGGTGAAGAAATGGAGAGACTGTGTTTAAGTGAAAGTTCCAAGGTTAGCTGGTGACCCAGCAGAGCCAAGATTCCAGTCCAGAATTTTTAGTGCCAGCTGATGTCCTAGTCCTCGCTACATTGCTTCTCACACTCTAAGCTTCATCTCACTTGCCTCCTAAATTTGAATTTCAAATGAATAAAATTTTTTTTAGTACAAGTGTGTCCTATGCAACGTTTGAGATGAGGCTCCTCCTTCTTTCTGGTTGCCAAAGGAGCTTACTTATTCTCAGCATGGTTGGGCACTGAACGTGGGTGTGGGCCTCTGATCCCTGTCTCAGCCAGTACCCTTGGCATTATCTGTTGAAGTGTTCTTCTGGTTGTGTAACTCAGAGCCTGGTCTCCCAGCAGAGCCCATCATCTCTCAAGCCAGCATCAGCTCTGCCTCTACTCCTGGTTATGCTGCAGACACCTAGTCTTAGCCTCATCTTTTATCCACCTGGAAATACTCATGAATATTTTTGAATGTTTGCATATTCAGATGAATATTACGAACATTAAGGACTAGCTTAAGAATATTTAAGAACAGACCTAATAAACCTGATTCAGGCTAGAAAAAAGCCTCAACTCAAATAGGAAATAGTTTTGTTTGGCTATATTCATGAGCAAGTAAAGCAAAATTCCACAATAGCACTTGCTCACTCATTATAGCTCAGAAATGAATTCTATTATATGTTAGAGACTTCCTATAAGGAAGAATTTGATGAGTTGTTAGCAATGATTGAAAAAAAACTAAGAAGTTCTTTCCGCCACAATTTTCCATTGGCTGCCTTCATTGTCTGCCATGTAAGAAAAAATCTTCTTGCCTTACCACCCATAAAGCAGACAAGCAGTTGAGGTACAGCCTAAGGATTCTATGTTCCAACTCCAGCTCTACACATCATTTTCAGAGCCTTAGTTTCCACATTTCTAATAATAGAATAATAATACCTTCCACATAAAATTCCTTTAAAGTTTAAATGAAAAGCGGTAAGTAAAACATAAAATATAGTAAATGTAATTCAAGGTTAACTCCAAAGCTCATCTTATCTCATTGTCCATGTAGTGGGCTGAACAGTGACCCCCCAAAAAAGACATGCCCACCTGGAACTTGTGACTGTGACCTTATTTGGAAATAGGATCTTTGCAAGACCTACAAATATCTTGAGATGACATCATTCTAGATTTAGGGTGGGCCTTAAGTGCAACGAGTATGCACTCATAAGCAAGTATGCTTATAAGAGAAAGGCAGAAAGAGATTTGAGACACAGAGACATGAGGGAGAAGGCCATGTGGAAACAGAGGCAGAGATTGGAGGTATGCTGGCACAGAGGCAGAGATTGGAGGTGTGCTGGCACAGGCCAAAGAAAACCTGGAGCCACCAGAAGCTGGAAGGGGCAAGGAAGGATTCTCCACTTGAGCCTTTGGAGAGGCCCTGCTGATACCTCGATTTTGGACTTCTAGCCCCCAGAACTGTGAAGGAATCAATTTCTGTTGTTTTTAGCCAACTAAAATATTAGCTGCGGTAATTTGTTATGATAATCTTAGGAAACTAATACAGCTTACTCCCAACCCATCAGTAAATCATGACAGCTCCATCTTCAAAATACATTCAGACCATGTGCCACCTCCACCTCCATTAGGGACACTAAGCCACCATCCTCTCATTACCGGCCATCCTGCATTCATCCGTGTATGCCCTGTAGTCACACAGCAATCAGAGTGTGATCAGAAATTGATGTCAAATCTTGTCAGTTCTCTGCTCAAAACCCTCCACGTGATTCTCATTTCTCTCAAAACATAACCAAAGGCTTTCTCATGACCTACAAGGCTAGACATGATCTGGCTCCACTCTCTGTCTTCTCTTCTTTACCTCGCTCATGGTCCTGCTTCCTTGCTGTTCTGCACACATGCCATGCACACTCCCTCCTTGAGTCTTTCCATGCTCTTCTTTCTGTCTGGATAAGCACAGGCCTGCTGCATTACAGGTCTCTGCTCATATCTCACCTCGTCAGGGAAGCCTTGCCCATTCATCCTATCTGAAGTGGTCTTACTCCAATTACTGTCAATATTACTTCACTCTTTGTTGACTCCTCAAAGTGCACATCACAAACAGTACTTACTTTACTTTCCTGTTCCTACCCTCTCTCCCATTAGAAAGAATGCTCCCTAGGTATCAAGACCTTGTCTGTCTTGTTCATTACTGCATTTCCAGTACCAATGCTCAGCATATTGCAGCCACTAATAAATATTTTCTGAAAGGATGGAGAAACCAATATACCTTATAGCTACTAAGGGTGTTGACCAGAGAGGATAAAGATGGTATCTGTCTTCAGCACCACCCCAAACAGCACGTTCTGGAGACTGATCTGTACTGCCGCCTACACACATTCTTAGAGGATAGGAGTCACCACCGAAGAAAACCACCCATGGTAGTTTCACAGTGAGATCTGAAGTCATAATATTGCTACATAGTATTAACTTTTCAGTGAGGTATTTTAGAATGATTACAACTGTCAAGCTTAAGAGATAGATTAATGTTAAATCTATAAAAGAGTCCTGAAAAAAATTGAGAACAATAAAAACAAATTTTCATATGCTAATGCTAAGCAGTTTAAAAACATTTTCGTATGCCTCATTTTATTTGAATCTGTCACCTGTCTGAGGTTGGGATGGTGGATAGTATTATTCTCACTTTGCAGGTAGACATATGGAGACTTATGGAGACTAAGTGACCTGTACAAGGGCAGGCAATTGTGCAACTGGCATTAGAGTAGTCTTAGACCCAAATCAAGGCTTCTGATTTCAAGTTTCTTATTTTCTTCTATAGCACTCCATTAATTTATTTAATGTACATTATTGAACACCAACTATTTCAGGTACTGTGTTAGGTGCAGCATATAATGATAAGAAAGTTGATAATCTGTCTGCTATTTCACAATTTAAAAAATGTGCAATACATGTACCTGGAGAAACATTCAGTACAGTAACTGCTACTCTTCTCCCCTCTCCCTCTTCCCCAATCCTTGTCTTCTGATGTAATCACTGTTATCTGGCAGTCTTTGACTATACGGGTTAAGTCCCCTGTATCTGCCGCGAGGTCCTTCCTGGAGGTGCTGACTGGACTACCTGACTTTGGCTAACTCATCCCCATCCCTTGGGCCGCTGTGGCACAGGATGAATGAGCTACACACGTGGCAATCTCGTGTAAGGGGATTGCGGCGTAGAAAGGAGGCCAGTCCCTTTGGAGAATGTTTCTAGAGGGCGTGGGCAGAGCCAAGTCTCGGTGGTTGAGAAAATCTTGGTACCGAAGTTTAACTTGCAGCGTCCCGGCCGGGTTCACGGCCCGTGGGACAGGCGGGGCGGGGTGATGTGGGGACGGGGCGGGGCGATGCGGGGGCGGGGCGGCGCGGCGCGCGGCCGACGTGGCAGCCGCAGGAGCATGCGCCGCCAGTGGCCATCTTGTAGGCGGGGACGCGTGGAGGTGAGCTCCAGTGTGTACTTTCGTTGTCTTCTCCAAGCGGTAGTTCTGCGTCCCGACCTACCTGTCCCCCACTCTTCAGCGATCGCGCAGGCACTCTCCCGGTCTGCAGGTGAGCGCCAGGTGGCTGCAACGCGTGTGTATGAGGGTGGTGGCGTGGCATGGCTTGCAGGCGCCAGAACCAGACCCGGAGGGACGTAGTCCCTGGAAGGTAGGCGGGCCGGCCGGCACCACTGGACGCCGGGGTCGTTTCTGAGCCCCATAGTCGCGCGGTCCGGGCGCAGCTGTGGCGGCGTGCAGGGTGCAGCAGGCAGGAGTGTGCCTGGCAAGGCGAACAGTTTCCGTTGGGAATGGCACGGTGGGTGCGGTTCGAGGGTCTCGCTCCGCGTACTTTGCTTCTGTCCAAGGACCAAGGCAGGAGCACCCTGGCCCCCTGGCTCCACCTTCCAGTGCGCTGACCTCAGGAGAGACTGGCGGCGAGCGCCCGCGGACCTAATTAGCCCGGCCCTCTCTGGCCTGAAGACGTGGCAGAGCCTTGGAGGGAGGCCGCGGTCTCCTGAAACAGGATTTCGTCCGCTCTGGCCCTGGAGAGGCCCAGGAGGCTAGCGAGTCAGCACACCTGGACCGGCAATGAAAGGAAGCTCTTTTCCTTGAGGTTCCCTCGTCGGTGCTTAGAGCTGCTTCGGAGGGTTTTTGCATTCTCTTGTTTCTTTGTTTGGTCTTGGGGCCTGCTTCGGGCAAATTTATAGGATAGCAAATTTCCTAGATTGGCAGAATTTATAGCCAATAGTATTTTTGTCATTCGAAGTAGCTATTTTGAGAGACATGCACATTTCTGCGATCGTAACACATCTTGGCATTCAGTCTTTCTCCTGTGCAGCCACTGTTTAATTCAGTGAAAATTTATAAAATTTTATTTTGGAATCACATTAGGCTCTAGCTAGCGTTCACTGTCTGTAGTAGAGGCAATCTTGTGGCACGAGTACGTCAGCAATAATTGCTCTTAATGTGTTAAAAGTTATCAAGCTTCACTGTTCAATGTCTTGTATCCCTGCAAATAGCCATCCACTTTTTTTTTTTTTTAAACAGAAAAACCAAGGCACAAGCAAATTGGAACAACAGGGTCTAGCCAGACTGAGAACTCAGTTTTCCAAGCCGTTTTCTTCACTTTTTCTTTAATGTTGGTACGTGAATATTACTTTTAGTGACAAAACTTGAGCCCTAAAATCGTTACCAACTCTTGACACTTCTGTGTTTTTTTTTTTTTTTTTTTAATTGAGACGGAGTCTTGCTCTGTTGCCAGGCTAGAGTGCAGTAGCGCAATATTGGCTCACTGCGACCTCCGCCTCCTGGGTTCAAGTGATTCTTCCGCCTCAGCCTCCCTAGTAGCTAGGACCACAGGTGAGTGCCACCACGCCCAGCTAATTTTTGTATTTTTAGTAGAGATGGGGTTTCACCATGTTGGCCAGGATGGTCTTGATATCTTGACCGCGTGATCCGCCCGCCTCGGCCTCCCGAAGTGCTGGAATTACAGGCGTGAGGCACCGCGTCCAGCCCTTGTTGTTTTATCATAATAGGTTTTTTAGCAGAAGGCACTATGTTTATGTATGTAAAATTTACCTCATTATTGCCGTTACGCCAGTTAATATAATAAGCCGTTAAAAACAAAGAAATTGATATATTTATTCCACGTTATGGCTTTGTTTTCATCGTACAGTTTCTTTTGCCAACATATTTGTTAATGTTAGGGATTCTCTTTTAATAAGACTTCTACTAGTCGTTGTGAGGATTAGGGAGCATCTGCAGTAGAAGGGTGAATGACCAATAAAAAATTAAATGAAGAAAAGAGGTAGCCTTGGTTGGGGAGTGATAAAATCTCCAAAGGGGAATTTCTGTCTCAAGTTACCTACCTTCGATGTATAGGTACTGAGTGGTATAAAATTATAAAATTTTATTTTGGAATCAGATTAGGCTCTAGCCTATTTTAACCTCCCGGGATCCATGTCTTCTACTTAGTGCCATAGATCTTTCCTACGTTCACAGCCAGACTTTTTGAAAGTGTCATGCATATTAGTCTCGCCTGCCACTCCTCGATTCAGTTCACACTGGCTTCTTTCCCCACTCTTTCCATGAAAACCGCTCTCCCTAAATTCATCTCCAGTTTGGCAAATCCGTTGAACTTCTCAGATAGTATCCTATTTGGCTACTCTGCAGCATTTAATACTGTTGCCCATTCGTACTGCGAAACACTGGCTTTTGGACGCTACAGTCTCCTGGTTTTCTTCCTTTTTGCTCATCTCTTACACTCTGCAGGCTTGTCTTCCATCTTACTCAACCAGTAATTGGTTTTAAGTCGTGTTCTCTTTTATCTTGGTATTCTTTTATATAATCTCATCTCAAAACATGACTTAGACTATTAGCACACTGATGACACCCCCATTTGTGTAGTTGCTAAGCTCCAGACCAAGTCAGTGTCTCCACTTAGATATTTGTTTCAAGGAGCTTAAACTTAGCATGTCAAAGACTAAACATTTTATGATTTCCCCCAACAACCTCCCCCAGAAAGAACATCAAACACATTGACCTTTTGCAGTGTTTCCTTTCTTTGTGCCTGGTACCACCATCGATCCAGTTGTGCAAGTCGTGCTTCCCTTCTCTGCCTCCATATCCAGTCGCTGAATTTTGCTACCTAATCTTGCCTTGAACTATTTACTTTTCTCCATCTCTGCTGCCATCACTTGAGTCTAGGTCAGAGTTTTTCAACCTTGGCACTATTAACATTTGGGACCACTTAATTCTTGTGTGTAGGCTGTGCATTGAAGGATTTTTAGTAGTATCCCTAGTCTCTGCTCTATGCCAGTAGTAGCCCTCTAGCTGTGACAATCAAAAATGTCTTGGACATTGCCAAGTGACCCATTGGGGGCATAATCATCCCCTCTCACTATGAAAATCATTAATCTAGGTTGTTATTTACTTCTGTTTGAACTACTTCTATATCTTCCTTAATGGCCTCTCTGCATCTGCTCTGTCTACTCCGTGGTCCAGTCTACATACTTTGTTCAGATCTTTTCATAAAACAAATATGAGTCACCAGTAACTGGAATCAGCCTAAATGTCCTTCAACAGGTAAATGGATAGACTCTGATACATTTATACAGTGAAATATTATTCAGCAATAAAAAAGAACCAACTTGATACATGCAGCACCTAGGATGAATCTCAGGAACGTTATGCTGAGTGAAAAAAAGCCGACTTCAAAAGGTTACATGCTGTATAATTCATGCAACATTCATGGAATGAGAAAGTGATAGAAAACAGAGCAGTGTTTGCCAGGGCTTATGGTTGATGGGAAGGTAGATAAAGGAACAGGATAAGGAAGTTTATTTGTATTGATGGAATAGTTGTATATCCTGGTCAAGGTGGTGGTTATACAAGATGGTGCATATGATGAAACTTCACAGAACTATGCACATACACACATAGTAAATGTAAAAACAGGTGAAATTCAAATGAAGTCTATAGTTTAGTTAATAGTATTATACCAATGTCAGTTTCATGGTTTTGGTCATTGTAGTATAGTTATGTAACATGGTGTTATTGATAGAAGCTGGGTTTGGGGTACTCAAGAACTCTACTGTTTTTGCATCTTTTTTGTGAACCTAAAATTGCTTCAAAAAAGTTAAAACAAAAGACAGTTATGCCACCCTCAGTTGAATGCCTTACAGTGACATTCTGTCCTTTCAAAACCCAAGTTTTTTAACCTAATTTGTAAGACTGAACACCTTCTGGGCTTCTCTCTGTCTCTCCAGTCCTGATTCTTCCTTTCTGTTTCTTCACATGGATTTTCTTGAATGTATCCTGTTCCCCCCAGCTCAGTTGGTATGTATACCTGCTATATATTCACTTTTTCTGGACTCTGCCTTTTCCTTGCCTAATTAAGTTCTTATCCTTCAGATCTTGGTTTATCTGAATTCTTTGGGGAATCCTTTCCATACCTCCAAGTCAAAATCATGTTCCTGTCAAACAAAACTGTGTTCTTACCCTCAGAGCACATAATTCAGGTTATCATTCATTTAAGTGGTTTTATTATTTGATTGTTTCCTTACTAGACTGTAAGTATCCTATTTGTTTATGCTAATCATTGCTTTTTCCAGAGGCACCACTATGCATGTAAAATTGACCTCAGTATTGCCATTATGCCAGCTGACCCTCACTAAATACTTATTAAATGAATAAACATATTACAAAACAAATATACCATATTTAGAAGTTGGTTCTGTACTTGAGATAGGCGTGAGAATTTGTAATTTTAAAGTAAGTTTTCTCATATTTTGTAATCCGTTGTCGTCTATTAGGAACCTGCTATCTAATGGCATTTTTGCTGTAGTTAACTTTTCTAAAACCTCAGATATATAATTTATCTATGACTGGATATGCTTTAAAATGTGAACTGGGAAAATTGTGAATTAATGCATTTATCCAGTCAAGCACGTTTTATTTTATTGAGACAAGGTCTCGCTTTCTTACCCAGGTTGGAGCGCAGTGGCATTCTCACTGCTCACGGCAGCCTTAGCCTCCTGGGATCAGGTGATCCTCCCACCTCACTCCTGAGTCCCTGGGACCATAGGCACTTGTCACCCTGCCTGGCTAATTTTTTAATTTTTTGTGGAGATGGGGTCTTCCAGTGTTGCCCAGGCTAGTCTCAAAGCTCTTGGTCTCAAGGGCTCCTCCCGCCTCCACCTCCCAAAGTGTAGGGTTATAGTTGTCAGCTGCTGTGCCCAGCTTTTTTTTTTTTTTTTAGATTAACAAGGATATCCAGTATACAGTGCTTTATGAGAGAAGAGGAAGGGCTTTAAAAATACATTAAATATTTTATTTTATTTATTTATTTATTTTCAGAGATGAGGTCTTGCTCTGTCAGCCAGGCTGGAGTGCAGCGGTATCGTCATAGCTCACTGCAGCCTTGAACTTGTGAGTTCAAGCCATCCTCCCACCTCAGCCTCCCAAAGTGCTGGGATTATAGGCATGAGCCACCGTGCCCAGCCTCATTTTTATTTTAAGTTTAGTAATGACTGAAATTTATATTTACTTATTTGTTTTTATTTTTCAGAAATGAGATCTTGCTGTGTTGCCCAGACTTGTCTCCAACTCCGAGCCTCAAGTGGTCCTCCCGCCTTGGCCTCCCAAAATGCTGGGATTATAGGCATAAGCCACCACATCTGGCTCAGACATAACTAACTCTGACATGCATTCATGTGGCAGAAATCAAATTAGTAATTTACTATTTGAAATGTAGTGGATAATTAATTATACTGTTACTATAACATGAAATTATTTCCTGCTTATAAAATATCTACATGGGAATGTTACAGATTGATATTAAATATTCTCATAGATGCTTTCTTAGAAATTTTGACAAACTCATCTGGAAATAAGTTATATTCTAAATAGTAAAGGTGGACATCTATATCTTTTTTTTTTTAGTTATTTAGTATTAAAACCTTAAAAATATACTTTTGGTTACTGTGTAATATTTATTATATTTTTATGTTTTTGCAGTATACCATAATTGAAGAAAAATGATGGAAGAGAGTGGAATAGAGACAACACCACCTGGGACTCCTCCACCAAA
The DNA here is from genome assembly GCA_963573385.1 of Cacajao melanocephalus. Lineage (NCBI taxonomy): Eukaryota > Metazoa > Chordata > Mammalia > Primates > Pitheciidae > Cacajao > Cacajao melanocephalus. The sequence continues at coordinate 42,014 of CAUYLG010070146.1, forward strand.
TCCTGCAGGACTGGCTGCTACTGCTATGTCTTCCACCCCTATTGCATTAGGTACATGTAGTTGTCTTAACGTGTTTTGAGAAGAGTGAAGGTACTATCACCTTTTCTCAGAGACAATTAAGAAAAGAATGTATATATTAAAACATACCTATTTTTTTAGGATGAATGGAAACAGCCTTTTTAAAGAATAGAAAGAAAGTCTTTTGTATTTAAAGAAAGCATTAGTGTTTTGCTTTAGGTAGACTTTTGTTCTTTATGTTCATAATTATGGTAAACCATCGCTTATATTATGACAGAAATATCCTAAAAAGCATGTGTTAGCTTTGTCTACTGTTCTTTTTTTTTTTTTTTTTTTTTTTCCTGGAGACGGACTTTCAGTCTTGTCACCCAGGCTGGAGTGCAGTGGCACGATCTTGTCTCACCGCAACCTCTGCCTCCTGGATTCAAGTGATTTTCTTGCCTCAGCCTCCCAAGTAGCTGCGATTACAGGAACTCCCCACCATGCCTGGCTAATTTTTGTATTTTTAGTAAAAACAGAGTTTCACCATTTTGGCCAGGCTGGTCTTGAGCTCCTGACCTCAGGTGATCGCCTTGCCTTGGCCTCCCAAAGTGCTGGGATTGCAGGCTTGAGCCACTGTGTCCGGCCTACTGTTCTATGACGTTGTGGTGATTAACCTTTCTGAGCCTTCAGGGCATAGGTTTTTATGCTCAGACTAGAGATGAAAAATAGCTTTATTTTGCTAAAAACACACCAAAACAAACCAAAAAGCAAAAGTCAACAATGCCATAAGTTCATATAGCTGCTTCTTTTACTTAAGGGAGTCGCAAGTCATTTACACTCAATTATATTTGTTGTATATTTTAAATTAAACATTTCAAAATAATTCTTGGGATATGCTCTGGTAAATTTAAAAATTTTGCAAAAAGAAAGTAGTGAGATAATTTGAAAACTAAATAAAAAGCATTTCTAATTCTGTGCTTTTATCCTCTTCACTTTTTTCTAGCAGCAACCAGTTCTTTTTCTTCTCCAAACGTATCCTCCATGGAGTCCTTGCCGCCAGTCGCATACTCTACTCCTCAGCCGCCCCTTCCTCCTGTGCATCCTTCAGCGCCATTACCTTTTGTGCCTCCTCCTGCAGTTCCTTCTGTCCCACCACTTGTTACCTCTATGCCACCTCCTGTTCCTCTATCAACTGCTGCTGCCTTCAGTAATCCTCCTGTGTCTCACTTCCCACCTTCAACTTCTGCCCCAAACACTCTTTTACCTGCACCTCCTTCGGGTCCTCCTATATCAGGATTTTCTGTTGGTTCAACTTATGACATTACAAGGGGACATGCAGGGAGAGCTCCCCAGACACCCCTGATGCCATCATTTTCTGCACCTTCAGGAACAGGTAATTCTCTCTTATGAATACTTTGAAATACATGGCTATTAATATTTTATTCTTTTTTAAAGTAATAGCTTTGTTGAGATATAATTCATGTACTCTACAATGCACCCAATTTAAAGCATACAATTCCATAGTTTACTTACAGAATTGTGCATCCATTGTCACAATTGCATAACCTTTTCATCAGTTTAAAAAGGAAACTCTGTACTTTGTAGCAGTCAGTCCCTACTTCCCCCCAAATCCTCATAACTCTAGGAAACTACTAATCTACTTTCTATGTATGTGGATTTACTTATCCTGGTCATTTCATATAGATGAAATCATATAATATGTGGTCTTTCATGACTGGCAGCTTTCACTTAGAATAATATTTTCAAGGTTCATCCATGTTGTAGCATTTGTCGATATTTCATCCCTTTTCATGGCTGAATGATAATGTAAAGTATGAATATGTATACCACATTTCATTTATTCAGTTAGTCAGTTGATGTTGGATTGTTTCCACTTTTTGGCTGTTTAGATAATGCTGCTATAAATATTTGCTTACAGGTTTTTGTATGGTCCTGTTTTCATTTTTCTTGGGTGTCTATCTAGGCATGGAATTGCTAACTTACTTGGTAATTCTACAGCAAACTATTTTCCAAAGCAGGTGTACCATTTTACCTTCTTTTCAGCAGTGGGTATCCCAGTTTCTCTGCACTAATGTTCTTCTCTTTATTAATTTCTTTGGTTTCCAGGGTTACCTATCTCATGTTTTTGCCATTTAAATTACTAAAATGATGCTGGTATAATTTGTTGTATGATTTTTATGTGATATACATCTTAGTATATGATTAGTATATGGAGTGTCAGAAAATTCCAGAATTTTGTCCTAACATTTGTGCATTTATAGAGAAATTTCAAGGTGAAGTCTGAGTTTTTCTCAGTTTTACTAAAAAATTATCAGTACTGACTGGTCCGGGGAGTAGTGTTTTTTAGCCAGGTAAAAATTCAAAAACAAATAAAACCTCATGTATGCCAAAAGTTTGTGATATTGAGTCATTTTCTTTCCTAGGTCAGTTACCTCTACTTCTTTTGCTTCTCTGGAATAATTGTTGCAAACCAGTTATTAAAACTTCATTTTTGTCATCCTCTGCCTGTTTTTTTTTCATTTTAGGGAAAAGAAGCAACTTCTCTGTGGTTTTTATGATCTTTCCCTGTCTTTACAAATGAAACTTATTGTAGAGTCCAAGTGTTATATCCATGTCTACGTATATGTGAATTTTCTTTTTGAGTTAACATGAAGTGTATAGAGTATGTGTACTAATTGTTTGCATGCTTTTATGTGATGGGCTTCAAGTGCTAAATTAATTTTTTGGATTAAAGAGACCTGAACTATAGCTGTTCATGGAAGTGCTGAATAAAACAAACCTGAAGAACTTTTGGATATATGCTTTTTGTCCATTTTCAGGAAGCTTGGTGTAAGCCTATGTAAAGGGAAGTAAATTTCTCTTTTGAAATTCTGTTTAATTTGCATTTTATAAAGGTTTGTGTTAATCTTTGAGTTTATAACTCAATCTTGAAATGCCTGAGTATTAATATTAAAGTTGTTTGAGCTACTCATTTCATATCTGGTGTCATCTCTTTATAGGAAAAAGTTTATGAAATAAATTATACATATTAAAATTTTGCCATTGACTAGGTCTTTTGCCAACTCCTATTACTCAGCAAGCCAGTTTGACATCTCTGGCCCAGGGAACTGGAACCACATCAGCCATTACTTTCCCGGAAGAACAGGAAGACCCTAGAATTAATAGAGGTCAGGATGAAGCATCTGCTGGTGGAATCTGGGGTTTTATTAAGGTAAGATGTATTTTAAAATCATGTTTAATTTTCTAATTATAAAACTAATATTGTATTCATTAGAGAAAATTTTGAAAATACAGAATGGCACAGGAAAAATAAAAATCTTTTTTATTAGCAGTTTTCTGTAGCTGCTTTCAGTGTCTTGCCAATGCATATCTATGTAAATGTACCTTTGAATGAAAATCAGATTGAGGTAGTGACAGGTCATGTGGATACTATTTCGTGTTTTGTGGTCTTTACTGAGCATGTGTTATGAACATCTTCCTGGCCATAAAATATGTTTTCAGAAATGTATTTTGGGTTTTCTGACGGCTGCTTTACCATACACTCTGTTGCATTTATTTCCTATGTTTTATTTTGCTAATCTGCCTATTGGCATTTTCTAATTGTAATTATTTTTTTAAATTAGCTAATTTATTTTAATTGACAGGAATTGTATGTATTATGTACAACATGATGTATACATGAAGCATGTATGCATTCTAGAGTGGCTAAATTGAGCTGATTAACATAATGTAGTACCTCACATGTTTACCATTTTTTGTGGTAAGAACACTTAAAATCTTGAATATAAAATCTTATATTTCAAGAATATAGTATGTTGTTCTTAACTATAGTCACCATGTTGTACAAGAGATCTCTTCTAATTATAATTCTTACCAGTAAACCAGCATAATGATTAGGTCTGGCTTGGTGACTCATGCCTGTAATCTTAATACTTTGGGAAGCCCAGGCAGGGGAATTGGTTGAGCCCAGGAGTTCTATATGAGACCAGCCTGAGAAACATAATGAGACTCAGTCTCTACCAAAAACTTAAACAAATAAGCCAGGCATTGCAGTGTGTATCTGAGGTCCCATTTACTCAGAGGCTGAGGTGGTAGGATCGTTTGAGCCCAGGAGGTCCAGGTTGCATAAGCTGTGATCATGATACTACATTCCAGTCTGAGTGACAGAATGAGACCCTATCTCAAAATAAATAAATAAATAAATAAATAACCCAAAAACTGTGATGAGCACTCTTATATGTAAATTTTTATGGACATATGGACATCTTTCTTTCCTCTGAATTAATTCCTGATGAACATCTGAGTGAACATTTGAAAATATTGATACATATTTTATTCTGGGAAGTTCATACCAAAATACACTGGTATAGCATTTTTCACTTGCCATCAGTGGTTATTAATTTGGACTAGGGTATTTACTGATTTGAGAGGCAAAAAGTAATACCACATTTTAATTTGCTTTTCTTTGCTACTGAATTTAAACATTTTTTCATGTGATTTTTAGCCATTTGTATTTTTCTTTTGTGAATTATCGGTTATGCTCTTTGCCTAGTTTTAAATTAGGATGATTTTCTTTTCTTAATGAATTTGTAAGAGCTCCTAATACAGTAAGGATACTTTTCTACATGCTCTCATACATTGCGGTTTTCTCAATTTTTAGTTTACATTTTAATTTTACTACACTTTTTAACAGAAAAGTTCTTCAATTTCAGGAGTCATTTCTATCAATCTCTTTTTCTTTACATTTTTTTTTTGTTTTTATGGTAAAAAGACCTTTTTCCACTACGATAGTAGGGTAAATATTTTTCTATGATTTTTCTAGTTCCTTTGATGTTTAATTTTTTGGACACAGCAGTTTAATATAGTTGAGATTTCTTTACTATGTAATATATAAGGTAGAGCTCAAACTTAATTTTCTTGCAGCTGCTCAATAGAGTCTTTCAATATCATATCTCCATTGATTTGGTATGACCCCTTTATCTTCTTTAGGAAACTGTGTGTTAAAATCAGTTTCTAGCCTCTATTCTGGTCCACTGCTGTTTCCCAGTTCTTGTAGTAGAGCACACTGTTTTAAATACTTTAACTTTGTGTTTTGGAACATTCAGTGATAAGTAAGATAGAAAGGACAGTTCAAGTCTGCATTTATAAAGGTATATCAGTATTTAGTTGTATAAGTTGTGTAAGCTGGTTGATTTCTTTTTTCTTCTAAATTTTTCTTTACTCATCTTTCCCAATTTTTTTCCAATGAATTTTGAAATTACTCTGCCAAGTTCCAGTATTCTGCTAAGGGTTTGTTTGCAATTTTATTTTAATTGTAATTTATTATTATAGCAAACATTTAAAAATTAATAGATGGTTAACTGATTTATAGTATTTGAGTTTCATGTTTCAGGAATGTGGCATTTTTCTAAGCTTGTTTTTTTAAATACCCCTCTGTACTTTAAAAAAGTTTTCTTTGCATACAGACTACAACATTTTGTCTCTTGTTAAGAGCGTGCGTCAGTGTGTTTGTCATGAGTCGTAATACCCAGTTCAACTCTACAAGTCATGTAAATAGTAGTAACACATGATATTTCAGCATATTTCAGCATACGGTTGGTTTGCAGTCTTAAGTTTCAATTTTGTGAACTCATCTTTTCCTGAATCACCTTAGTTTATTAAATGGAAGATTGGAAGAGGGGGAATCATGCCAGGTTTGTCAGATGCCATCTCAGGAGGCATTACTGCCTGGAGTGTCTTTTACCCTTTGAGAAGTATTGCACAAGAAGGAATACTCAAGACTTGGTTCCTTCTGTCTAGTAGTACTGCTCTAAGAATCCAGAGGAAGAGATCTGACTGTAAATGGAGAATTTGGGAATTTATAAAATGAGAAACAGGAAGTAGTAAAAAGAAGAAACTAGTAGAACATAGCAAAATGTTATATGTTAAGGTAATAAGTAACTGTTCTGGCCCTAGATGAGAGGTGTTTTTACTTTTTATTTATTTTTTATTAGGGAGCAAGTATGCACTTACTGCAGACACCTGATTGGGACCTTTATTTGGGACCCTGTGGGACAAGTTTGCCTAATCTTTTATATAAGTAAATAAAAATAAAATTATATGAAATAAATATGTTTATATATACACACATATATGTAGTGTATATAGAATAGCATCATTTACATACCCATGCCACTCAGTGTGGTCTGTAGATTGCTGCTGTCTGCACACTGCTATGAGTCAGGAAGAAAAATTGATAGTATCATTTAGAAATTTAATAGCAATTTGATATTGACTTGATCTTATATATCTTACAAAAGTATTGGTTTGGGATGTGTTGGAAACTTTTTAAAAAGTTTCCTTCACAATCATGAAGATATGGTGTTCCTCACTTAGAGTGAATATTTATATATTAATTTGTTTTATGCAGGGTGTGGCTGGGAATCCCATGGTGAAGTCTGTGCTTGATAAGACAAAACATTCAGTAGAAAGCATGATTACAACGCTGGACCCTGGCATGGCTCCCTATATCAGTATGTACATAAGTTAGACCAGTCTCTGCCATATTTTTTTGAAGTATGTGTCCATGTCAGCCACTAATTGTAATTCTCTGTTCGTTTCCACTGATTGTGTAAGCAGTGGAAATACCTATTATATTCTTGCATTAATTTGATTGTCAGTCTTAGTTTTTGGTGTTACTAATTCATCTTTTTAAAAAGTCATTAAATTTTGAAAATTCTACAGAATGAAGTTAGAAGGAGTTAAAACCGTAAATTATTAGTATGCTTGTCAATTTTAATTTTAAATATAGGTTAGCATTGCTTTATATGAATTTTACTTTATTCACTGCTGATATTTGAAGTGGTGCTTGTTTCATACTTGGTTTTGTTTGTTTACATTTCTCCAGTTACCTATTTTAATTAAATATGTTTATGCTTAACTGAGGAATATTTTTGAAGGAAGCAAATCTAGTTAATAATATCTGATGATTGGGTGCATTGGAAAGCTATTTTTAACCACCTCTGAACACTCATCATCCAAAATCTTCTGGACAGTTGATAGATACTTCTGCTATTTAATTTTTATGTACATATCCAATATGTGAAAAAATATCACAAAGCTCAGTGACCAATTATTAGTAATTCTGTAAAAAATAATTTTCAAGTCAAAATTATACAGCAGGTACCTGAACAGAGATTTCAGTGGTAATAAACAACCAATAGCTTTCACAATCTTGACAATGTTGGTAGTTTACTGTCTAGTAAATGTCAAAGGAGAAAGCCTAGCAATGGTTAAGTTTCTTTATTGAATGCTTTTGCCAGGCCTTTTCTTATAAGAGCACTGTAAGGTAGATATTTTCCTCAAGGATGAGGAACCTAGTTTCAGAGGGATGTAAGTTATCACTCTAGATCACACAGCTTGGTGGAACTGTATTGAACTCATGTTCAATTTTTTTACACTTAGCCACGTTACTTCCCTTGTAGTAGAAAATTGAATCAAGCATTTAATCAACTGAGTTATTCTTTGTGTTTGTAACTGTCCAAAGGATTCAAAATTGGACTCTGCCATGTATGTTCTTTTCTTTGCTAGTACATATTTTGAATGAAGAAAAAAAGGAATTAATATTTTTGGAGCTTTTGCTGTTTTAATGGCGGTACTGTGTTAGACTATGAAAGCAATTATGTTATTTAATACTTCAAGCAAACCCTATGCGATGGCAGGTTCCCCTCCTCTCCCCTACTTTCGACAAGGTCTCTGTTCCTCCGAATGCAGTGCAGTGGCATGATCTCAGCTCACTGCAACCTTTGCCTCCTGGATTCAGGCAATTCTCATGCTTCATCAGCCTTCTGAGTAGTAGGACTACAGGCATTTGCCACCACGCCCAGCTAATTTTTGTATTTTTTTAGAGATGGGGTTTCTCCATGTTGGCCAGACTGGATGGCAGATGTTTTGTATTTTGTAGAGATTGGGTTTCTCCATGTTGGCCAGGCTGGATGGCAGATGTTTTGTGTTTTGTCGAGATGGGTTTTCTCCATGTTAGCCAGGCTGGATGGCAGGTATTTTTCTACAAAGAAACAAGCTCAGTGACTTCCCCAAGGTAAAGAAGCTAGTACATGATAAAGGCAGAGCTCATACTGAAGGGAGTTTCTCAGGCCACTAGCCTTCATGACATCAAGAAAAAGGTGTAACACCAAAGGGAAAAAAAGAAAGATACAGAAATGGAATTTCTATTACTGGCAAATGTTATAACTTAATCAGCTTTAAAAAGTAATAAAATTGACTTCAAAAAAGCTGACACCTTTACTGACAGCAGAGTATCACCATTTTGATCTAACAAAATTCAAAGTAAATCTTAAGGTATTTTTACACAAATATTCTGGAAATCACTTGATGTAACAATTTCAAATGTGTCAAGAAAGCTCAAAAGTATTAGAAATGGATTTTAACACGGTTTGATTGTCTCTAGTCTTTTAATTAGGTCTCCTTTTGTTATTATTAAAGGCAAGACTACTCATCACAGCTGAAAAGCCATTTTGAGCTGAAGCTTAATGGAGCAGTACTTAGCTAAGATAAAGAGTTGTGTCCCATGTGGAAGAAAAAAGTGAAAAAATATATATATTCTTCTTCTATTCTGTGTGATCCATTGCCTTTATGTTCTAGTAACTTCTGAAATTTCCAGTAAAGATGTGATCTATGAAACATGTATCAGTCAGGAAAAAGGGATCCATGATTTTAAAAACCCAAGTATTTGAAAATATATTTCACTGTTCCATATAATATTTGTTAGGGAAAAACAGCCTTGTTTCCAAGGCAAAATGTTTTACTTGCAAACAATTTTCATGAAAAATCTATTTTGCCAGTGATAACTATTAATGCCAAATATCAAAATGTGCTGTGTTTAGAACCAGGGCTTTGAATATGTTATATTACAGAAATGTTAGGTTAAGATTTTTAAAAATAAGGAAACATTTGGTCAAATTGTTCTGTCTAGAAATAGTAGTGCATAGGTTTTTTAAGTAGAAAAATTAATATTTGAAAATATTTTTATTTCATATTACTCTTAATCTTTTAGATTTCAAGTTTTATATGTTATTCAGTTTCATATATGCCTGCATATTTATATTTGGGCAGTAGTACATGTATAAGTGATAAATATCTACTTGTGGTATATGCTCAACATCATGGGGGTGGTTAATAAAAAGCTTGATGACCTCAAATTTAAACCATCTTCTAGGTAAAAAGTATATTTCATGGTAGTCCTTGTTTAGTGCATAACTTCTATGCAACTCTTTGACAAATTACTATCAGTAGGTCTTTAATTTTCCATTAATCTACATATCTACTTAGCACTAATGTCAGGACTCAAAACTGACATTACATATCACAAGCCAGATATGTAATTTCTTGTGAATCTTCACAAGCCAGATATGTAATTTCCACATATGGTATACTCTTGAGTCCTGACACTAGTGCTGAGTAAGTTATACATTTGGTATACTCTGAGTCCTGACATTAGTGCTGAGTAGATGTGTTACGTTGGGCAAAAGTTTGTTGGCCTCAATTTTCTCAACTATAAAAAAGGTAATGATGTGTATCTTGCATGGTTTTATGAGAGTGGTAATAACTATGTAAATTAGATGTTAGCACCTGATATGATAGTAATAATGAAAATTTCATGGTTTTAATTTGAAATTTAAATTTCCCCTTGGTCATTATAGAATCTGGAGGAGAATTGGATATTGTAGTTACCTCAAATAAGGAAGTAAAAGTTGCTGCTGTCCGAGATGCCTTCCAGGAGGTCTTTGGCTTAGCTGTGGTTGTAGGGGAAGCTGGACAGTCCAATATTGCTCCACAACCAGTGGGCTATGCAGCTGGATTAAAAGTGAGTAATAGAGCACCATTTTCAGAACATGGAAACTAGCATTTAATTTTTTTATATTTCTGATAATCTGCTGTCTCTATGGAGCTAATAGGCTTTTACATACTGAAATAACAGTAAACTTTGCTTTTAGTAGACAACCCTGTAGTATTATGAAGATAAAGTGGAGTTTTCATTAAGAAAAAAAATCTAAGGTAAGTTTTGATTATTGCGGGAGGGAAAGAAACATTGAGAGAGCACAAAAAGAGAGTAGTTAGTCCTAAAAGTCCTAAATGAGATCTTCTTAATCCAGCATTAACATTCAAATCAATTACTAAGATGATACTATCCCTTGAATCCCATAAGCTTTTTATTATCACTATTGATAATGCTTGAAAATGTGTAAGTTCCAAGAATTCCATTCTATCTTTCATACTTTATTTTTCTCTCTTTGTATTATTACCAGCATACAGTCCTGACCTCAGGTGATCCACCTGCCTCAGCCTCCCAAAGTGCTGGGATTACAGACGTGAGCCACGAAGCCTGGCCAAAAAGGAAACTTTTACTTGAATATCTCAAAATTAATATGTCTAGATCTAAACTTATGTCTAAATCTGAATAGAATATGAAGCTCTTTTCTTTTACACACATGCAAGAACAAATTGGCATACAAACATCTCTCCCACCTTGAAAAAAAACCAAAGGAAACCTCAACAAATTCTTCGACTTCCCTTCCTCTGTAACTTACAACCTGTTTTGCTTTCTTTTGAAGCCAGACTCCAAAGAGTTGCCAGCACTTCTCTCGAATCCTTTTCACATTCTCTTAAATCTACCTCAGTTAGGCTTTCACCTCCAGTACTCCACTGGTAGTGCTCTCGGGCTCATGCTAATGTCCTTCATCTTATTTGACCTAACAGAGGCTTTTGAGACAGTTGATCATGTACTCCTCTTTAATGCTTTTTTTAACTTGACTTCCAGGATACCACAGTTTAGTTTTTCCCTCCTTCATTGATTGCTCGCTCTTTCTGTGCTTCCTTCGTTGAGTCCTCGTATTCTCTCCAGTCTTCTAAGGGTCACCTTCTCCTTATCAGTTCACTCTCAAGACTATCCCATGGCTTTAAATACCATCTCTGTGTTGACAGTTCCAAATTCATATCTCCACCCGAGACCTTCTTGTGGACTCTTGATTTATATAAAAGTTGCCTTTTTGGCCGGGCTTGGTGGCTCATGTCTGTAATCACAGCACTTTGGGAGGCTGAGGCAGGTGGATTACCAGAGGTCAGGAGTACAAGACCAGCCTGGCCAATATGGTGAAACCCCATCTCTACAACAGTACAAAAGAAAATTAGCTGGGCATGATGGCAAGTGCCTGTAATCCCAGCTACTCGGGAGTCTGAGGTGGGAGAATCACTTGAACTCAGGAGGCAGAGGTTGTAGTGGGCCAAGATTGCACCGCTGCACTGCAGCCTGGGCAATGAAACAAGACTCGGTCTCAAAAAAAAAGAAGAAGTTGCCTTTTTGACAACTTTACTTGAATATCTCAAAATTAATATGTCTAGATTTAAACTTTTTTCCTTCACACCTGTTCCCTCTAGCCTTCTCCAACTTAATTAATGGCAGTTCTGTCCTTCTGTTTTCTCAGGCAAGAAACCTTGGAGTCAGCCCTGACTTCTCTCATTGCCCACTTCTAATCCATCAAGAAATCTTATTTGCAAGACAGGCAGTTCTTACCTTTCAACATAACTATGTTCTATAAGGTTGCTACAGATACTGAATTTGTGAATACTGAGCCATTGCTCCCAGCGGAGATATGATTAGAGTCCTTGTGGACCTCTGGTCACATTTTTGCCATCCTGTCAATACATAACTTTGTTTTATGTCTCTTTCTGTTTAAATATATTTTTATACACATACATACATGCAGATATTTTTGATTCATTATGATTGAACTCTCACAGTTAACAGTACTATAATTATAACTCATGCTTGAATGCAGCTTATTTAACACACTCATATTTTCTCAGTCAGGTACATCATAGTCATCTTGTGCTTAGGAACACTAGTCAGCAGTCCAGCACTACACTTGGGGGCCATTTGAAAACAGCAGATAACATCAACAAACACAAAGATGCAAAAAGATGGTAAATAGGCCCGTAAAAATGATACCTTTACATTATGTCAACTGAAAGAAGAAGGCAGGACACTGCCTTGTTCAACCTCAGCTGGGAGTATGTGCATCAGGCAACTCAAATTTCTCATAGCTCTGTGCATGTCCGATTTTGAGGTTATAAATAAATTTCAGTGTGTAGTCAAATTTGTAATTATGTGGAATTCACAAAAATAATATGATCAACTGTATTTATGTTTAAGGAGAAATGTATTTTCATATATGACGTTCTGTCATTTTGTTTAAAGGAGCTTAGAATACCTTACATTTATTAAGAACATCCCCTGAGCCAGGCACATAGACCCTTTACCTCCATTCATTTAATGCATGTAAAGCATTAGAATGAGGTAATTGACATAGCATAGTTTGGGGGAAAAGTCTGTTACATTAATTATAATTAGTCATTAAACATAAACCCACTCTGACACTGGATTATTTTTCATTCTACTAGGTAGTTCTGCATGAGTTTGAGGTGCTCTTTGAGTTGTATTTAGTACTTTATTTAAATAGAATATGAAGCTCTTTTCTTTTACACATACGCACGCTCACATACCACAAAACCACTTTTCTATATTAGGGGCTACTAGGGAGTAGTTATACTCTATCTAAATGTAATGCATCATATATAATAGGAATTAAATTATATGTTTTCTGCCTTTTCACTTTTCACAGTGGTCTGTCCCTACACACACAGTAGAGCTGCCAAAAGCACATACACTTTGAAATGCTTCTTTTCTGTAATAGAGTTCTCTTGAATTTGAGCCCTAGTGTACATTGCCGACAAGACTTTCTTTAGGGGTAGGTGTTTGGATTTAATAAAATTTAGCAAAGCTAACTTATGGCTGTAGGGTTTGAATTTAATCTAGAAATGAAAAAAAAGTACAGTAAATGGGTAAAATAAATATGTAGACATAATGATTGTACATTAAACCAGTTATATATATGTAAGATAAACCGTAAGCATTTCTATGGGTGATTTTTACTTGAAAGACTAGAGCAAGTTACAAACTTAGATTGAGAATGTATTTCAGGATTTCCCAAGAGGTTTTGTAAGTTGGAAAGAGTTTATAGGTCTGAGAAGGAAGACTTTTCGAGATTCAGTTGTCGAGGGTAAACTGAAGAAAATGCTAAAATAGGTTATTAGGTTATTAGACAAAATGGTGAATACGTTTCACTGAAGTTAGAGACTAAAACAAGGGCTTTCTATAAATCGTGAAGCATTATGTAAATGTGATATGGAAGTTGGTAACCTTATTTGATATAAATTATTGTAGTTTCATTTATCTTGCTGTAATAGGATTTGACAGATTATTTTTGCTATTGGTTTTGTCCTTCAAATGTACACATGAATTTTTCCACAATTTTCGGTTCAAGCTCAAAACTAAAATTCATTGAAACTAATGTATAAGAAAGTGATTTGTAAATTTATTGGCGTTTTATTTTTTTCAGAAACAGTAGAGGGAGCTAATGAGAAGAAAAATAAAATTTTAACCTGTTTTTGTTCTTCTCATCAGATATTATTTGAAGTAAATGGGTTTTCTGAACTAAACCTAAGTTGCCTTTTAGAAATAGGAAATTATTTAAGAAAGTAAATCAGTTCAGCCAAAATTAAAGTTAGGAAGCTTCTAGAACTTTTATGCCCAGTATTAACTTTATTGAAAAGCCAGTTGTATGACTACTGTTTTATGTGGTTTTATATTCAACAAATATAATATCTATAAGCATTTATGAACATATATAAAATTTTAACTATTCATTGAACCAAGTTTTTTGGTATAAGCTCTTAGAGTACAGTATTCTTCAGTTCTAAAATGATTATTTAATATGGCCTCTAAACTACCTAATTCTCGATCTCTTATATTGCTAAAAAACAAAATCTCATTCTCAAACACATTGGTAGGGACTAATATTAAAATGCCTGTATTTGTAACTCCAAAGGAGGCCACATTTAATTAATATAATTGTCAGAGGAAAAAGAAAGGCCAGATATAACCCCATTTTCATTTTCTTATGGATTTTATAAACCTGAAAGAAAATTGTCTACCTAGCTTATTATCCTGTCTCTTGAAGGAACTAATTAATTTTAATTAAATATTTTATGAATCCTATGGAGTATAAAGCCCTGTGCTGTAAGATAGTGAAAAATGAACAAACTTAGTCTCTGTTCCCTGGGAGCATAAAATCTAGGAATATTTTGTTGTAGTGCGTAGCTGAGATACCACCTTCAAAGAGTTAGAGGATGAATCTCTAAACATCTTACTAATCGCTTAATAGTTTTTACTGAATTAGCATTTACTTAAGCTTTTTTAAAATTAAAATTTAGCCATAACTACCTCCTAGGAGGAGTGAATTAGGCAAATTTGTAACATCCAGTATAAATAATTAAATTTATCTTATCTGTTACATTGCCTTCAAAATCAACAGCTGCCTCTTTATTTAAGTGTTACTGGATTTGGTGATGCCATATTTACACTATTTATATTCTTAACTGACTACATAGGCCTTCAGAAGCCTTTGTTTTTTCTTTGTTTAGTTTTTTATGTGATAAGTTCTCATTGAGCATCTATTAAGTTAGGCACTGTGCTGGGCACTAGAGATAGAAGAGTGAGCAAAAAATTACAGGCTTGATTTTATTGTACTTTAAATCATATCATCTTCATCTTTACAAGCTAGTATCTTAAATTGTTTTACACATTCTCATACAGTTGTCACTTTCTCTTTTTTATTTCCATTGTCACTGAAATAAATTGAGTTTTCCCGAGATGTGTCCTAGCCTTCTTAATTTTCATTTGCATAAGAATTGACCATTTAATCTGATATTCTCTGTTGAGCTCTGCTGTCCTTATAAAAATTATCCATGACTACTTTTGTTCAGACTTTTTATCTTGCCTTTTGAACACATGTTCATCACATTGTTCATAGTCACCTTTATGAAATGATTCAGATAAAAGCAATAAACAAACCTTTTCCGTCACGAATCCAGCTTTTAGTTTTCTATTACATAAAATTGGTTCATGATTTTGAGTTATCTGTACAGTGTTCCCAGCCATTCAGTTTTGTTTCCTTAGTGGTAATTATTGGGTTGAATAAGCTTTGGTGTAATGTATACGTTTGCAGCTTTTTAAGTAACTGGTCATTTTGGTGCATGTATATTTAAAGGGAATCAGAGGAAAGTAAAATGTATTTATTACTGATGTGATTACCTACCTAAAAAATTCAAGGGAGAATTAACTGAAAAACTGGTAGGACTGTTAAAAGCTTTTTATATAGTAAGATGGCCTCTTGCCAGACCAACATTAAAAAATACGTAGTTTTCTTAAATTATTTAATAGTAACAACCAGTGAGAAAATGTAATATAAAAATAAACCATTTCACAAGAGCAACCAACGTCATAATGCACAGGGGAGTAATTTGGAAGGTGTACCCCACACTGTTGATACTGAGGAAATGTAATTGTACTTTGTCATTTTTTACTCTATATTTTTCTATTGTTTGAACGTTTACAGTGAGTATACATGTTTGCATATAAATGTATGCATGTATTACTTGTATAATCATAAATTAGTATATTTAATATTAAATAATTGGAAATTGTTTAACCTCTGCCATTGTTGTTTAGGGTGCCCAGGAACGGATAGATAGCTTGCGTCGAACTGGAGTGATCCATGAAAAACAGACAGCTGTGTCAGTAGAAAACTTCATTGCAGAATTGCTGCCTGACAAGTAAGAAGTATATTATGTTCCTCTTAGAAGCAAAGTATAATTGGGTCTGGGAGTTCACAGTGAATACTTAGCAAAAAGTGTCTCCTGTTTTATAACCCGAGAGAAAAGTATATTTTGATGCTGGCTGTATCGCTTAGCTAGCTGTATGTCTGTCCTTCATGGCTTAGCTGGCATTTCTATCCTTATTTCTCTTTTTTAATTATAAAATGGCGGTGGTCATGCCTGCCTGCTTTCTGAGATCGTGCTAATAATTACTTAATAAAATGGCTCTAAGTATAAGATAAGAGTTGATGTGGATATAATTGATCATGAGGAGCAAACACAATCATTCACATAGTTATTCAAACTCATGGAGGGTATGGGCAAGAAGGCCTGATGGCAGTCACTAGGTTTGGGTTTCTAGTGAGCGCTATCTCTCCTGTACTCATAATAGTTTAGAAAAACCTTCAGACAGCATAATTCATCATTGTTTTTGAGGGCAGTGTATTTTTAATAGGTGGCTTTTTATGGGAACAATTTTTAATTTGCTGAATTGATTTATATTAAAATAATTTCCCTTTGTTGAAATCTGCCTTCTTTTGTAATTGCATTGTGGTGGTGTTTTATTTTTTATTTGTTTCATCAGTGTTGAATAACAATGGGCATGGCATTCTGTGGCTTATAATATGCAAAACGTGTCTGCCAACTTTGAGGCATATTGTAGGCCAGTGGGAGAGAAGATATATGTAGTACACAGATGAGCAGTTTTAAGTAATTGTATAAAAAAGAACATAATTTTTTGCTGACAGGAAATGTATAAAATTTCATTGGAGGTAACTCTGGGGAGATAGTGTCAGGTGAAATTCGTGAATGATGAGGGCTTGAACTGGATTTTGAAGAAGTGAAACTTGGCCAAATGGAACAAAGTAGGTAGAATGTTCTGGGGAGAGAAAAAGTTTGAAGGTGATTGAAATGTATTCTGGGATCAGTGATTGTATCAACTTGGTTGAAGGTTTGTTGGATGGGAAATCAAGCGATGACATGGGGACAAATTGTGAAGACCTCTGAATTCTACATTGATAAGTTTCAACTTTTTATGTAAGCACTGAGAAACTCTCCAGTGATTATTGTGTCATTTTTTATCTCTGTTAACCTATCACTGTTTGTTTAATAGTTAACTTTAGAAATTGCAATGTGCCTTTTTGATGTATTACATTATAATAAAAATTAGAACTACTTTTAATACTGTTCACTCCCTTTTCACCTTTTGCCGTATCATTAAGTATTTTAATTCTGCATGTATTTTAAACTCTTAAAACATAACTAGTAATGTTCTTTGTAGTCAGTGTTTGTTTGTTTATCCTCTGAATTCTTTCCTGAATTTTTGTTTTTCTGTTTGAGGTCATTTTTCTTCTAAAGGAAGCCTGAAGTACTTCCTTTGATACTACCTTATAGTTCAGAGCTGCTCACTACCAATTATCGCAGCTTTTCTTTGTTTGAAAGCGCTTTAATTCACCTTTATTTTTGCTGGATGTAGAAGTCTAGGTTAGCAGTTTCTTTTCTTTCAGCGCTTCAAAAATGTCATGATACTGTTTTCTGGTTTCCATCATTTCTATTAAAAAGTCAGCTCTTCATCTTCTTGTGTATTGTCTCTGTGAAGATACATTGTTTTCTCCAGATGCTTTTAGGATTTTCTCTGTCATTTTATTTTTTGCAGTTTTAGTATGGTATGATTATATACATTTGCTGGCTTACTTGCTCTCATAATTTTGTGTGTGTGTGTGTGGATTCACTGAACTTCTTGATTCTATGGATTAATGTCTTCAGTTTTGGAAAATTCTTTGCAATTATGTCTTCAAAACTTGTTTCTAACCCATTTTCTCTCCCTTCTCTTTGTAGGACCTTAACTGCATGCCCGTTCACTTTTGACAGTGTCTCACGTTATGAGGTTTTTTTTCCCCCACTCTTTTTTTTCTCTCTGTTCTTTAGTTTTGACATTTTCTGTTCACCTGTCTTCAGGTTCACTAATCCTGCCTTCTGTTGTGTCCAGCCTGTTGTTAAACTCTTACGTAGAGTTCTTACCTTTGAAAATACAGGTTCATATCTTTTAATCTAGTTGCACTTTCTTTCTTTACCTCTCTTTTTTTGATTATCTGAACCATAATTACTTTTAAATCCTCATCTACTAATTCTAATATCAGGGTCACTTGTGGGTCTGTTTTAGTTTCCTTTTTCCTTTTGGTTTGAATATTTGATGCTGTCTCTCTGAATGCAAGCCATTGGTTAGAAAACAAAACAAAACTCTAGAGTCTTTAGGTGATCTTGAGAAGATTCATCCTTTCGTCTATAGTAATAAACACAATTGTAGGGGTGTAAGAGAGGGGCAGGGTAATGTAGTATACTTTAGTCACAGTCTGAGCTGAGTCAAGGCTAGGTCAGAGTTCTAAGGTATATTCACTGGCATCATAGAAGAAACTCCCCTCATACCTTCAGTAACTCTTTTTAGGATGTCCACACCTGAAAGCTTGGTTAGTATGTTATTCACCATAGACATTATTGTATGCAAATTATGCAAAATAAAATTTAGCTAAGCTTGAATTTATGGAGGCTTTACAAATACATCACCTTGACTGAGAAAGTTGTAGTAAAATACAATATATCTTAGTCGACTGAATAAAATATATATCATTATTTAATGTTTTGACTTGTAAACACAGTTTTAGGATATGAGTACTGTAGACATTATACAGTGCCATTTTAGTATTCAGCAGAGTTGCTTATGTTACTCTGTATTTTACTTTGTTTTTTTGAATGTGTAAATAAAAGTCTTCTAATCTGTTTTATATTTCATTGCATTTTATTAGATTTACATTAAAAACTAGAGATTAAACATTTTTCTGCTTCATATCCTTTTATTGTTTAAATTCATGTTTTAAGGGTGTCTGGTTGTTTCATGATTTGGGTTAGCTAAAATTTGGGTGGTTCTACAGTTGTTTTCACTTAAGTCATTTTTAAAATTTATCATTTTGTATAATATATACATATCTTTAAATGAAGAGAAGTTTCCTGGATTTCATGAGGCTGTTTTCAAAGACTGACTCCTTGTGAATACTTCAGAAATTGTGATTAAAATTTATTAGTAATGAAGAGAGTATTTGTTATTATTTCCTCTGAGTGAGCTTAGTTTTTAATTTGCTAGTAACTTAGCTAGTTGGGTACATATTCATAGTAGAGTTGGTATGATAAAATTTCCTGTATTTTAGCAAGTGACAATTGAAAAATATTACTCATTATAAGCTGTTTGCATATACAATGTACATAAATTTACCTGTTGCATATTTGAGTGCCCTTACTTTAATTATTCTCCCTTCCCATGGAAGGGAAGCTTTCCATGATAAGTAGTTTTAAATTATTTTTTCTATGTGGTTATTTTCTATTTTTTCCCTTGGAAACTGATACAGCAGAGTACTTTTATCTGTTGTTTTAATGAATTGTCCTCTTGTAAGTTAATAAGAAAAAGATTTCCTTTTTGAAATCTGCTGTTCTATCTGAATAACAGTACTTATTTTTTCTTTTTGTCTATTCACGGTAAGTTTTATTTGGCATGTAAACCATTTGAAACTCACAATTCTCTTGCAGATGGTTCGACATTGGTTGTTTGGTGGTTGAAGATCCCATCCACGGCATTCATCTAGAAACATTTACGCAAGCCACACCAGTGCCTTTGGAATTTGTACAGCAGGTTGGTTTTCTCCTTTGCTTTTTCATTATGCTCCAGAGAAGCTTGCAATATTGTTTTCATCATAAAAATTTGTGTTCGATTTTTTGTTAGAAATGTGTTCTTGATTTTGTTTCAGTCTTTTTTCTTTTAGTATTTTTTTTTGTGCTTTTTAATTTCCTGGTCCTTGTATGTTGTTTTAGTACCTTCCTCCTTTTGTTTCAGGGTGTCTATGAAAGGTAATACATGACATGGTTAATCATTATTTCTGTCATTGGTTTATTTGTTTTACTCTGAGTGCAGGAAAAGGTTTACCTTTTCTGCTTGTTTCATGTCCACCTTTCATTTGCTTTCCCTTTTCCCTCACATTTCATTGCCATTGTTATCTCCATTTCCCTTTTCTTTGATTTGATTGTCTTCTTGTTCATCTTTAGTGAAGTCAACATTAGAAACCTTATAGGCACCTGTCTTTAGATTTTTTGGCTGAAAAATGGACCTAATAGTGTACCTATCCACACAGTTTGCAGGAGAATGTAAATATAAAGGATAAGGCTTATTCCTCTTTTGCTTGTATGTTTTCTCTAATCCTTTCATGAACAAAAAGGAATATAAATATATACGTGCATTGAAATCTCTGTGCTCTTAACTGATATTCTACTGACTTTTTCCTGTCATTAATTTCATAAAATTTTTGTTACACTTATACTTTGTATATTGTTAAATATCATTTCAAAACTGTCTTTTAAACTTAATTGGGACTCGAGGGCCTTTAAGAATCTAAGAAAACTACTGGGCTCTCTCCCAAGAAAAATGCATGTATTTGTACTTTCATAGAATTGTGGCATATGTGTTCACATAATCCCTAAAAGTAACCTCTGGCCTACTTAGACTTTACAGTTTAGAAAGGGGACTAAGAATTGATGCTTGGAATTTGAAATTTTACTGAAACTTTTATTTACACCATTATTCCTTTTCAGAAGTTCAAGAAAACCTTTTTATAGATATTAACATTAAACTCATTTCAATATGAAGGTAATACTATGTATACTGTTATGCCAATAAATTAGAAAAATTAGGTAAAATAGTAGATTTTCTAGGAAAGTATAAATTTTTCCATAGTTAAGTATTAGGTTGAACCGAATGACATTGTTGCCTTTGATGATCAGAAACAGTTAAATAGTGTCAGTTTCGTATGATTTAACCTAACTGAAGCATTACAATGGAAGAACTTTACGTAACTAAAAAAAAAAGTCGCCGAGTACCAATGGTGTTATAAGTGAGTTCTACAAAATGTTCAGAGAGGATGATTCTTGTGCTTTATGGAGTATCAAAAAGAGAGGTAGAGAGTTTCCCAATTCATTCTGTGAGACTAGCTGTTTTTAACTTCAAAAGAAATTATAGTCCAAAGAACTAAATATCAAAACTGTTGGTAAAATTAATAAATAAAATTGAGAAATGTATCAGAAGAACACTGTATCCTAACTATGAAAGATTTGTCCCAAGAACAGCAGAATGGTTCAACAATGGTAAATTTACGTAATTCAATACATGAACATCTGCATTGAAGGGAAAAAAAAGATTTCAATAGCGTTGAAGGTATTTGCTAGAAAGAATCATACTAATAGCTCTTAGCTAACTAGTATTAGAAGGGTATGTATGTACCACAAAATCAAAGCAAACTTCAGATCTAATAAATAAAACATTGGAAGCATTCTAATTATGAGGAAGCTCCTGTCACTGCCACTGTTAACATTGCTGTAGGTCTGGGGTCAAAAAACAGCCAAATCTGGCCTGCCATCTGTTTTTGTAAATAAGTTTTATTGGAACACGCCCATGCCAGTTTGCTTACTTACTGTTTATGGCTGCTTTTGTACTACAGCAGCAGAACTGAGTAGTTGCAACGGAGAATGTCTGGCCCACAAAGCCTAATATATTACCGTCTTGGCTCTTTTCAGAAAAACTTTGCTGACCCCTGTGCTAGATGTCTAACCATTGCAAAGGACAATTTTTGTCTTGTTTTAAGGAATGTATATTGGAAAGAAGTAGACCTGAAAGAATGAAGTGGACTAGCGTGTACCAGTACTGAAAGATAGCTGTTACATGTTGCTAAGTGAAAGTCAAAACCAGCACATCTAGTATGATCCCATTTACTAGCAGGGGTGTGTATGTGTGTGCTTTAAAATTTTAATAAGAATAGGGAAAAAGGCCTGGAAAGTTACACAGCAAACTGTTAATAGTGGTTAATTCTAAATAGTGGTATTCACAGGTGTTGTTTGGTTTTTACTTTGCTTTTTATTCTGTTTGTTTTATTTTGTGTCATTTGGTTTTAAAATTTAGAAGATACAAAACTGTGTGCATTGAAACATCTTCTTTTTATCCTCAGGAATTCAGCTGTCCTCCCTGTTTTTTTTAATTCATTCTGAAATGTTTTATGCTTCTTTACTGTTAGAAATTTTTAATTTAAGGGAATAGAAATCAGCCCTTCAGGGAATTATAATTATCAGTATAAATATTAGTAAAAATCTGGAAATAAATTTCACACAATTTGTGCTTGTTAAATTTAAGCATAAATGATTCCCCACCCCCATAAACAACCCCAGCTGTTCTGGATTTTTGCCAGTAATATCAAATACCTTGTTTCCAAAAAGTATGATCCTTGGCCTAGCATCATAAGCATCACCTAGGAATTTGTTACAATGCAGATGCTCGGGCCCTAACACAGGACTAGTGAATCAGGAGCTGCATTTTCAGAAGATACTCAGGGGATTCATATGCATGCGCATGCCATAGTTTGAGAAGCACAGTTTTACTGATGTCTCTGAGGACCCTAGCAATGTATCTGCTGTTTGTCTTTGAAATATAGTGAAATACTGATACTGTAGTAGACACATTGGAAGAGAATACTTAGAGCAGGGGTTCCCAAGTGCTGGACTGTTTGCATCGTATGTACTTGGAAGCTATTTTATGTATGTAATACTGTACTATTTCTCTTGGAACCAGCTGTAGAGTTTCCAATTCAGTTATCTTGGTGTCTCCATTATCTTAGTGGGACATGAGAAACTTGTTATTGTTAAAAAAGTCGCAAGACCTCCTCAGGTGATTGTAATACACAGCACATTTTGTAGTCCTGTATAACTGTATAAATCCATTCTACATGTGGCTATACTCCTCTGGAAGGAAAAACCACATCATTCTTGGATATCAAACAATGAGTTTATTCTTCTCTCATTTCTTTGTAGATGTATAAATGATTTGAATGGGAGCAGATAGGAGTTCGGTCAACTAGGAACATTGCATTAGTGGTTGATGTTGCCCTGGACTATAGATTATTTGATACATACATATCAACATGTTAATCACATTTCCAGAGATAATTTCCACAATTGAGCAACTCTTTTCTGAGTGGGTTTAAGCCTTAATTTGCAGTTTTCCTCTTTCTGGTTGAAATTTTATTACTATAAAAGGATAACTTTAACATTGATTTTAGTACCAATCTTACTGTTAAACCAAAGTGACACTTAATTTAGAACTAGAACTTCTGACTATTAGCCCTGTTAATGGGGATATTTTTTTAAAAGTAGATGTGTGTAGTATATTGCTTCTTTTCTAGCCTTGTTACTTGATATAGTCCACAGCCTTGCTGTGTTTCTCAGAGTTTGTCATAATCTATATTTAAAATAACACGAAACACTTTGAAACGTCACTTATAGCTAGTTTGATATTTTAAAATGTATTATAAGTAATATCAGTTTCATCTTTCCATAGGCTCAAAGTCTAACTCCCCCGGACTACAATCTGAGGTGGTCAGGCCTTTTGGTGACAGTGGGTGAAGTCCTGGAAAAGAGTTTACTGGATGTCAGCCGGACTGATTGGCACATGGCATTTACTGGCATGTCTCGTCGACAGATGATCTACAGTGCAGCAAGAGCGATAGCAGGCATGTATAAACAGCGCCTGCCACCCAGGACAGTGTGAGAGGAGTCTCACCTGGGAGACAGATTTTCCCCCACTTTTAGCTTGATGTTAAAGAAGTGGTTATACCTTCTTAAATTGAATGGCTTAAATGAATCCAGTCATTTTTTTATCATTTTCCTGTAGGCTGCAATTTTTCTTTTTCTGAAAAGGCATCGTGTCATTCCAGTAGACAAAAAGAAACAAATCCTTTTTATAATCATTTCACCTATCATAGTTCTCAAAAAAGAAAATATACAAATATATTTACAGCACAATTTAATATACCAAATTTTTAAAGTGGAAATTCATGTGCAGAGACATTTAACTTAATGCCATGTCCTTGGTTATTTTGTTCTTTAAAGAAGACATTATTAAAGAACATGTTGATTGAATGTTTATAAAAGCATGATTTCTTTTTGCTTCATCTCTTTCCTGTCAGTCTTTGACGCCTTTTGTATGTGCACACGATCTCAGGGCTGATGCTGAGCAGCCTGCTCAACAGTCACCATAAGACACCTACTCGTAGGGAGATGTTCCACATTTCTGTACATGTTTTCAGTAATATGGGCCAAAATAATGGAATTGATCATTTTCTTTTGCTGTCATAATGTACACGTATAATTTGGAAAATTATACTTTTTTCAATTTTAAACATAACTTTTGGCATTTCTCAGATTTATACTATGAACGTTGGGGTAATACATTTTATTTTTTCATTGCTATATGACAGCTAAGGGGCAAATGATTCAAGTGTATTTTAAATCAGAAGTATTCAAATTATTTTTGTATAATGCTATTCAGTGCTTCCAAGAATAAACCCTGACAACAGCCATTGTTTCTGCTTCCATTCATATTCTCTAAACGTTGTGATAGAGACGTTTTTGAGACAGGATTACTTTATTGCTTATGGGATAGCATGTCTTTTACTTTAATTAAGGTTACTTATTATTTGGTTTGCCTTAAGCATTACTTTTCTAACTTTGTGCCATTTTGCGTTTACTTTTTATGGATGTTTTCAAAGAAACTATTTTATATTCAATCCAGTTTATTTAGTCTATTGTGTTTCTATTTAGTGGAAGCCTTTTTCCCCTCAAATAATATATTTTACCATTTTTGGAAATAATTAAATTTTTTTTCTTAATCCTGTTGAACTCTGTATATACAGGTTCAAACAACTTTTTTGAAGATAGTTTCTTACATAAATGTAATTTAAGTTTTTTACTCTTCTATACAGTTCTTTAGATGTAAAAGAATTAGCACAATCTCTGGCAGTTTTATAAAAGATGTTGAAGCTCTTGTCCTGCACTGTCTTTATATATAAGGTTTGCTTTGTATTAATTCCACTTCAAGTAATTATTTGGTTTCTGCTATTTTTTTTACTTGAGATTAAGAAGAATGAATATTAAATTTGAAAATATATACATTACTTTCCAAGCACTGTATAATGACTGTTCAGTGAATATCAGTCTTGGTTGTCATTAAAAGTCATGAGAGACAGAAGAGAGAGGTAACAGGTTGCTTTGGTGCACTTTTCTCTAGGAGTAACAGGGACAGAATACTCTCTTTTTCCTCCTTCAAGAGTAAAAGAAGCCTTTCTCTACCGTTTGCTTCTACACTTTATTTTAAAAAGCTATCCTTTTCTATTAGTATTTCATCATGGCAATGACATGATGACAGAAACAGTCTTTCATTACAGACTGAAGGGAAGCCTGTTCTTAAAATAGTTCTTGTACTTTCTCTCCTATTACAAGGAAATTTTACAGATCCTAAAAATATCTTAATTTTTCTTTGATTTTTATTTTACCAAGTCACAAATGTCTTTTTTGATGTTTTGAGAATTGTTCTCATAGAATCATAAACACTGACATTTCATTAGATGATTTTCCTAGAATCCTCAAATAGCAGTGGTAGAGTTATTCCATGGCTTGGATGAAGCTAGATAATTTTCCTGTCCCTAGTGACCTGGGAAGCCTTCTGCTCTTTAGAACAGTGTGAGTGGGTGAGGAGGATTAGAGACGGGCAGATGGAAGAGAGAAATACATGAACTGGTCTGGCCTCTCTGGTTCTTTTTTTGGTCCAGAGTTTTTGAAAAGCAGCAGAGCATGACTGACTTCACATGCTCAGCTTTCTCAGCCTTTTGTTTATTTTGTTGTCCTTAGATTTCCCTGTTATAAAAGGGGCAAGAAAAGTAACTCATTATCTCTAACACGCCATGCCAGCTTAGCCAGGCAGTCTTAATGGTGGTGTTTAGGCATAAGATATGCTGATCATATTCAGGCCACTAATCATCCAGCCTGAGCGTTCTGTTCTCTTTCTGCCCATTTCCTTGGAACTGTTGTGCTAGCCTTGGCAGAGGGGGAGTGCTGTTTGCTTTTGTTCTCCTCCTGTCTTAGGAAAATCCATCTTTAATACTTTACCACTGTTGGGGTTGTTTTGTGATTTTTTTTTTCTTCTGAAGAGCTCCTGGTTATTGAATTTTATATTTTAATCCAAATTGAATTTTATAAGCTTGTACACATATTTAAGTAGTGTGAAAGAAAACAGAAAGAATGCAGGGAAAGTAATTTAACATCAACCTCAGTTGACAAGGTGCTCAGATTATTCCATCCAGGATCCACCATTTCTTAGGTTTTTGAGACAACCCTAGACCTAAACTGTCACAGACTTCTGAATGTTGAGGCAGTGCTACAAGTTTCCTCTTCTGAGTCTGTTGTTATTACTTTCCCATTCTTTGTTCCTCTTTCTTTTGAAGATTAATAAAGTTGAAAATTGAGGTGGATAAATATAGGCAAAAAGATAGTATAAGTATCTAAGAATACAGATGAAGGTGTGTTATATACAGTCATTCAAAATTATGCAAGATAGTAATTACTCAGGGTTAACTAAATTACTTTAATATGCTGTTGCATCTACTCTGTTCCTTGGCTGGAAAAAAATTATAAACAGGACTTTGTAATTGGGAAGCCAAATTGATAATATTCTATGTTCTAAAAATTGTTGGGTTATACATAAATTATTAAGAAATACGGATTTTTATTCCCAGGATATGATGTTCATTTTATAGTATTACACAGGATGATGTATTGGATAAAATCAGTTTTGTAAGTATGTAAATATGTCATAAATAAATAATACTTTATTTCTAAAGTTGTATAGTGATTTTTTAAATGCTAATTTATATTAAAAGGACCCATATTTCTTTTATCTAAATTTCTTACTGGCTGCCACGAATTCTTGTACAACAGCAACTTAACCACCATCTTTCTAGTGGAACTATAATATTCACATAGGCCAGAGTTGCTAACTTCAGGGTCAAAGAACTAAAACTATTTAGAGGAGAAGATATGTTACAGATAAAAATATAGGCAAGAAGTTCAGGCCTATGGTCGTGAGGATACTTCTTGAGTATTGGGTTTTTGAGTAGTTTTATTTCTTAGAGTAGTTTCAGTTCACAGCGGAATTAGGAGGAGGGAAAGTACAGAGATTTCCCATATATATATACACATTTTCCCTTCCCCTGCATATACATAGCTTCTTTACTCATTATCAACATTCCCCAGCAGAGTGGTCCATAATCAATGAACAATAAACAATTGATGAACCTGCATTGACCTATCATCTCCCACAGTCCATAGTTTGTTTACCTTAGGTTTCAGTCTTAGTGCTGCACGTTCTTGTTGGTTTAGGCAAATTTATAATGACATGTATCTTATCATTATAATATCTTAGGAGATTTTCACTGCCCTAAAAACTCTGCATGTTTTTCTGTCCCCGCCCCCCCCCCACCCCCGCCGCAGCTTCTGGCAACCAACAAACTTTTTAACTGTCTCTATAGTGTTGCCTTTTCCAGAATGTTAATAGAATAATACAGTATGTTGCCGTTTCAGATTGGCTTCTTTCATTTAGTAATAAATATTTAAGATTCTTCCATGTCTTTTCATGGCTTGATAACTTATTTCTTTTTAGTGTTGAATAATAATCTATTGTCTGGGTGTTCCACAGATTACTTACCTGTTTGCCTGCTGAAGGACATCTTGGTTGTGTCAAGTTTTGACAATTTTGAGTAAAGCTGTTATAAACGTCTGTGTGCAGGTTTTTTGTGTGGACTATTTTTAGCCCATTTGGTTAGTAAATACCAAGGAATGCAATTGCTGGATGTATGATAAGAGTATACTTGGTTTCGTAAGAAGCCACCAAACTGTCTTGCATAGTGGCTGTATTCTTTTTTTTTTCCAGTTTATTTCGTACTATATTTGATATTTTGAGTTTATGATCCCAGGACAAGAGATTTTTGTCTTGATTTGGCAAGGTTTGGGGCAGGGGAGGGGAAGATATCAGAAGACAAAAGAATATTGATTAGGGGAAGGGGCTGCTGGGTGGGGTTTCTTGGTTGGTTGACAGAAGACAACAATATTGTTTTAAATAGACCAGAAAAAATAACTAGTTCTGGGTCTGGGAAAGGCCTTGTTGTTTGTATTTAATTTCAGAATTAACTGGAGAACAAAAATGATTTGGCAATAAAAACAAAATTGACAAAATGATATCAAGGAAGTTTACAAATTTACAGAGGAAGGAAATCTTATACATTATCCTAATGTGAACTTATTTAAGAATTAAAAATGGTAAGACCAGCCTGATCAACGTGGGGAAACCCCATCTCTACTAAAAATACAAAATTAGCTGGGTGTCGTGGCATATTCCTGTAATCCCAGCTACTCAGGAGGCTGAGACAGGAGAATCGGTTGAACCTGGGAGACGGAGGTTTCGGTGAGCCGAGATCATGCCATTGCACTCCAGCCTGGGCAACAAGAGTGAGACTCCATCTCAAGAAAAAAAAAAAAGCAGTAAGGAGTGAGGACCTAACATTTATATAAGTTTCTATTGTTAGGCACTGGAGTAGAAACTTAAACCAACATTTTAATAAGCCTGCAGATTTTCTTAATCCTATTTTTTTAGATAAGGTAACTGAAACTTAGATTAAACTACTTGCCCAATATCACAAAACAGATGAATCACAGGAAATTCAAACAGTACGTGACTTGCTGAACTACCCTCTTTCCCGCCATTGTGAATATTTACTTCAGGAAGTTATGGGTACATAATTAATCCTATAAATATTTATTGAATGAAAGTGAATTCAAAAAATGGCCTGAGGACTTTTCCTTAGTATACTTTTAATGTTACACTATTATGTTTAGTGAAAAACTATTTTTACTCCATATTTTTCCTTTGAGTTTGAAAATGCTATTGTGGGCTTTCCTGCTGGTATGAAAATACGTTCTTGACCTTTGGATATCCTCACAAATTTGAGAAACCATTAACTAGGTTTAAGTATCATTTTTAGGATAAAAGCCACAAATGTTCTCTAGTGACAACAGGAAGATATTTGAAGAAAATTTCTTGTTAAACTAGTCTTCAAGCAAGGCACTGACCACATGCCTTTTAAAATACTTAAAAATTAATTTTTTTATTGACATGTACATGTAGGAAACTACATAAATCACAAATGAATGATCGCAACATGGATACACTCAGGTAAGTACTGCTCTAAGAAAAAAAAAATAGACCAGCCTCCCAGAGCACCCTTAGGCCTCCTGAAATCACAGTTCCCACCATCCCTGCTAAGATAACCACCACCTTAAATTCTAACAGAGATAGTTTTGTTGGTTGTTGAATTCAATATAAATGGAATCCTAAGATATGTTCTCTTGGTTTGTACCTGAAAGCCTGAAACTTGTGGCAGGCCCTGCACTCTAGTTTCTATTTCCATACTCCTGTGATCTGTCAAAATCTCAATTTCTCACCATCTCAGCCACTGCTTTTATATCTCAAAATATTCTTTGGGGGCAAAATGTTGCCAGGCTTCTGCCCTTTGTTGTTTCTCTTCTTCTGGACCTTGCTCCCACAAATTCTCATTTATTTGGTAGCTTTTTGATTATTTTAAACATGTTTTTCATATGATATTTATCTGGCTTTTTCATTTGTTTCTGGTGAGAAGTTGGATCTGAAAAACCTAGTTCACTCTTGCTAGAAGTGAAACTTACTTTGTTTTTTAAAGGATGGCCATTGGATCTTTAAGCATACCAGGGGCTAGGGGGTGGGAGGTATAGGCTTTATGATTTAATAGAACTTTTGAAATGAACAGTTCTTTGTAGAAATTGGTCATTTCAAGTAAGTTCATTTATACTGTAATGTGTCAGAATAAGTGGGACTGTAGAGGAATTAGCTTTTGCATACAGCCAGGTCACACCTCAGCCTGTACACCTGCACACCTCTTGAGACATTCCCTGGGGAGGAGGGAGTCACAGGTGCGTGAAGGATTGTTGACTGCTGATGGTGGCTTTTGTGCTGGAGCAGCTACTTATCCTAAAATCTCCTTGCCTCGTCTGTTTCTGTGTAATTAGTATTATTATTGTATAAATTCAGTAACAATTGCTAACAGCCAAGTAGTTTCTGTGTGTGACACCTTATTATATATGCAGTTCCAAATTTCTTTTTGTAGTCCTTTAAAATAGGTGATGATATTTTTGTTTCACACATTTAACAAAAGATTGTACCACTAGAATATAAGCCCACTGAGCACCGGCACCATGGTTGTCACATCTGCCACTATACCCCAGTGCCTCACACACTGATAAATATTAATAAAAAGTTAATATTTGTTAAATAAAGGAACTCAAGTCTGTTTGACCCTGTAGGCCGTATTCTTTATGTACTGTGCAGTGTAATTGTTAATAAATGTTTTAGTTTTTTAAATAAAAACACTTCAAAAATGCCACATGCAAGTCTGGCTTTAAAGGACTTTGCATAATAAATGTAATAATGTAGAAGGAGGTTGAAATTGACCCAAAGAAGATGGTCCGATAGAGCTGCTCAGCTTCTGACAGGAAACTACTGAAGGATGGAAGAGCTCAAGGATAGAAACCTTGGATTTGAAACTAGTGCTCACCACTGGGCAGGAATGAAATTTCAAGCAAGTTTTTATCCCTCTCAGCCTCAGTTTCTTCATCAGTAAAACAGAGGTGTTGATACCACAGGTACAAGACTGTTGTGAGAAATAAAGGAAGCAATATATATATGTCGTTCCTGTGAGCCTATTTCTTATGAACATCTCCCCACACTGAGTATGCTCCTGATGTTTAAAAACAGGGATTTTTCATGAAATGTGGCCCCTAAATGCTAGCCAACTGCTTAAAATTGCCTGTTTTAATGCTGGAGAATTAACTTTTGGGCTTACCATGAGACATGCCAACCTCTACTCCAGGTCCTTCTTATGGAGTGAAGGTCTTAATTTTTCAATAGCACTTTTGTGTTATAATTTGACAGGCATATTTGTGAAAACCCTTGCTTTCTGTATAATTTTGTAGTAGAGGAAACAGAAGTTATGGGAAAAGATGGGATTAGGGACAGATCAATAAAAACCTGTATAACTTTGAAATCAGGCACTAACAAAACTCGTAATAACTTCAATTAGAATATTAGCACAAAATTTACAACATTTTATGTTTCTAATGAATACAACAAAAGAAGAGGCCTTTACCTTTATGAACAAAAAAGGTGAAGGTAGATTGATGGAAAGGGAAGGCAGTGATAAAGGATCGAGCACGTTGAGCTGTGGAAAAAGAACAAAATACAGAAGGATAAGGGAGAACTGTGCAATGAGCGCTTCCAGACAAAGCTGGAGCCTTATCTAAGCCAAAAAGGAGAACATGGGCTGATGGGCATTGAGTGTTTGTGATTTTGCATTTAGATGCTACTACTTAGTTACGTGAACCAAAAAGACCTCTAGGTTATAAAAAGACCTCTGGGTTATACAAGCAACATTCACCCATTTACCAGTTTTGTTTAAGCTAATTGTTACAGAAACACGAGCTGTAGCAGAGCAGACTGAACTTGCTATTTATCTTACTCATAGCCATTAGAAACTAATTACCACTATACATAGAAGCCTTTTGTAAACCACCATGGAAAAGTCAAAGGCCTGTAGTATAGGGGTCAGGCAAGCAATAGAAGTGAGCGAGGCATATCCCATCTGCAGGGAACAGGCATGCTCCATTTCAGCCAACTGTTGCCATGGGGGATGGAGGACTTGGGTATGGCCAAATCATTTGATTTTTCTCCCAGTGAATTCAGATATCTGGATTTTTGGGTAAAATAGCCCGATTCCTAAAACTCTGACCAAAATATGACAGAGGGTTGGGATTCACTTTGGGCTCCCAGTTGTGACCTTAGGAAAATAACAAACTACAAATCCATTAATATCTGTGAAGTCTCCAGGGAGCTTTAAAATAGCATTATGATGGTTGTACATGGCGTGGCCTCAAGGGGTGGGTTTGCACAAACTGAACTCAAGATCTGGTTATTGCTGGGATTGCATGGGAGGCTACTTAATGTGTATTCTAGATATATTGAAATTAGAGTTAAATTCCAGTTGTCTGTCATGTAAGTTATCCACCGTTCCTTGTTATTGGGCTGTTTCATTT
This sequence comes from Cacajao melanocephalus, assembly GCA_963573385.1. Classification (NCBI taxonomy): domain Eukaryota; kingdom Metazoa; phylum Chordata; class Mammalia; order Primates; family Pitheciidae; genus Cacajao; species Cacajao melanocephalus. Next base: position 73,898 of record CAUYLG010070146.1, read on the forward strand.
GTGCTTTCTATCATTGGGCTGTTTCATTTGTGCTTTCTCCCAAAGAGTGAAAAAATGAGTTTCCTTTTGAGTTGCAGAGTTGGTTTGTCCAGGATACGTGCAAACACTTGGTGGAAAATTAGAGCCTAATGCAATTGCCTCAAACTCTTGCTGTAACTTTTCCCCTTTTCGCTACGTTATTTAACATGAAAACAATGTGTAGAAAAAAGTTCAAGTGTTTCTAATAAACATAGCTAATTGGATTCTCAGGTCTCTTCTGTGACATAAAAACTGAAATAGTTTTGAAGCTGAAGCACCAATTAATAGGGCTAGTCATGGAAAGAACACTTACAGGAGCAGAACTTAATACCACATCTTTAGATTTGCGTAATGGTTTGTTGGCAAGCCAGGTCTTTTTCCCCTGTTTCTTTTGCCTATGTTAAGTGCTCTAAAAGGGTGGAGGCAAGTATTCTTGTCAGCAGAGACTTGGCAACTAAAGTCTCCTTCCCGGTCCCCTGTGCCTTGCTTCAGCCTCAAGACAGTGAGACAGCCAGCCACCCAGGCAATGTTTTATGAATTTGATGCTATGGAATGGAGGGCAGTAAATTAGGGGAAGCTGGAATTCACCTGTTTCAGAACACTCCATTTGGGGTATATGAAATGTGTGCTGCCAGCGGGAGTTTCTGAGACAAGATGATGAAGTGGCAGTTTGCTTATATGATTTTATTTTTTCAGCTGACTTGGCCCCAGTAGATATATAGGAGGTGAGAGCGGGAAAAAAATGATTAAATTACCTAGTAGTAAAAACACACTTTCCCCCTGCTTCTAAGTAGGAAACTAAGGAACGGTCGACAAATATTTCCATGAGGTAATAACTAATCCTTGAATAAGCTTCCATTAAGGTTAAAAAAAAAATCAGTTTATGCCATATGCAAGTGAAAATCTGCACCAAATCATGGTGGAAAGTATAGATACATTCAGCATGAGATCAGAGAAATGAACTGGATTGCCCGTTTTCATGGTTCCTGCAGGAATCTATCATATTGTATCTGCCATACTGTACATGTATGTTTACAGTCATCCCTCAGTATTGGTGGGAGATGAGTTCCGGAATTCTCATGTAATCAAAATCCACTGCCTCATTATTCCATGGTCTTCCAGAGAGCAGAGGAATTGTGTGATTTTTGGAGTATAGCTGAATTACCTGAGGCAGCCTTTGAAAACTCAGCTCCCATGCTAGGGAAGTTCTCAGAGATACAAGGTAGAAAGTGTCCTTTCTTTAAAAGAAAAGTGAAACTTCAAAAGCATTTAAGAACCCTTATCTTAGAAACCAAAGGATGCCTGCTGAGATTGGCCTTCTGAATTACAGAGAGACTGACACCTTCTGGCCTCTCCTAGTAAATCTGGGGTTGGTAGGAAAAAAGGATTTCTTTAGCGTTAGTGACTGAAGACTGTTCACCCTGTCACTAGAGGGCACCAGTTGCGCATCAAATGTCTAATATGTAGGCGTCAATGCCCACAAACCCTCTTCAAATACGGCAAAATGTCAAATGGAAATGGCTTGTAATAAGGTGGTTCCCTAGTGTCCCTCTTCTTATTTACCCCATTTCTGCTGCTGAAAGGAGCATTCTAAATTTGACTTTCTAGTGCTTTCAGAATTTAATTCAGAACTCTAATAAGTTGCAGATAAGAAAAATAAATGTTTTTCACAAGATTACATGATGGCACAGCTCTAACTTTGCTACCATTTATCTGGCTCTTGCCATGTGCTGGGTAATATGTGAAACCTTATAGGAATTTTTTCATATGGTTTTGTTTCAGATCCTGCAACAAATGAAAATGGTTGTTATCAACCGGAAGTCTCCCATGTAAGCTAAAATATACTCTTCAATATAGAGTATAGGTATGTCTCTAGATAACCTCCAAGTTGAGTTTTTCTGTTGAAATTTTACAAAGAAAACTGCCTAGGCATTTAGTTTATGTAACTCTTCTCTACCTGGGATTGCACAGTGTGTTTTAAGGAAGCTGCCAACAGTCCCTTTCTACTGGCTTTGCCTTAGGTACTGAACTACGGTGCCAGCCCTTGCTTAGGTTTGCACCGGGGAAACCAGGCTCATTGTTTCTCATCTGTGATGCTTCCTTCAACCCACAGTTATGTTTTCATAAAGAAAAAGGAGGAAGTGAACATTCACCCCAGGACCATTTGATTCTGTTGATTGCTGACAGGTGTCGTGTTCTGAATAGAATTAGAGACTCTGTCCACTTCAGACGTACCCAGTATCAGGTCAGCTATAATCTGTGCCTGATGAGAGGTCACAACATTTCGGCTGTGGGAGAAAGCACATTCCTGGCTGTGTGGTGTCCAGTAAGATCTTCAGTCATAGTGGGCTTGGCAATGTACACCCTAAAAATGGAAATGAACCCGATGCCTCCTTATAAACTGTGTGAGTCCTGATGGATAAGCTTCCTGAGCCTAGTTGAAAGGAATCAAGAAATATGAATTCCAGTTGCTCTTGGAATCCGTGCATCTTCTTCAGGACTGAAGCAAGTGAGTCCAGGGGCACTCCCTGTGTGAGGTGGGGCTGGCTGGAGGCAAACCTTTCAACATCACGTATTGAAAAGCTACTACATGCCTGGGCCCGTCATCCCATAGAGGAAGAAATGAGGCCTACTCTAGATTATGAATTTTTCCCAAGGCTATGCTGCTTATTATACGAGGAAACGGGGTAACAAATATCAGTCACTACTGACCACGCACGTACCCTGTACCAAGCACCATCATTATCTCTGGTGCAACACCACAGGGAGACATCACCATGCTCAGTTTGTAGATGAAAAGCCTGAGGCTGGGAGAGGTTAAATCACCTTCCCAAGTGCACCACCATCCTCCCCTCCCCTCTCCCAGCGTTGTCACCACCCTTGGCATTCCCTGCCACGCGGTGTCCCCAGATGTGCTTCCTTCTAGAATAGGAAAAAAAGCCCGATAAACGAATTCACTTCCATACCCTGGAAAAATGGTGACTGCAAAAATCAGCATCTCCCAGAGGATGTCTGGCAGAACAATAACCCTCTGCTTCTATCCAAACAAAGGATCCGTTTGTCAAACACATTTAGAAAATTCAGAGTGCTGTATCTTCCTCCGAGAGATTCCTAACAAACATTACCATAGGAAAAGGCTCTGAGACATCTTGGAAGACAGGAGAAACTTTCTAGATCAAGGACAGCCTTTTTAATTTGCACTGGGAGGCACAGAAAACAGTACCACAGAATACGGTACTTTGGCATGCTGAGTGCTTTGAAGGAAAGAAAATGGAAAGGTGTCAGAAATAAGCCTCAGAACCAAGGTCTCTCTTTGTCCTTCTCCCTTGCTCTTGTTTCTCTTATCCTGTCTTTTCCCAAGCACCAGAAAGGACTGCTGCAAATTTCCTTATCTGGCTAAGGAAGCTTTTTTTCCAAAAGAAATGCAATTGTCTTAAGACTCTGTCCTTAGGAATCTCATCAAATAACGAGGAAAGATTAACTACAGGAGAAGAGACTGGGAGTTGTCACCACAGCCAGACAAACTTTTCACCTATTCTTCTGAATGCAGCTCCCGAGATGACCTGGGAGGCTCTATCTGTATAATAAGAAAACCTTTGTTCTTAATGAAGGTCCGCCTTCCTGCCACCTCCCCCAGAGCCCAGAGGAACATGGTCTCAGACCATTTTTCTTTGGGTTCATTCATTTTCATGGAAAATCGGTTACTCCTTCGTCACCATCTCCCCTTCCCCTATGAAGAAGGGTATGAAAACACCTGGGCCTCACTGGGTTACTGGGTAATCACTGTCCTGTGATTTCCCCTGTATACTTTAAATACATTTTGTATGCCTTTTTCTTGTATTACTCTGCCTTTCATCCATTCCTTACCTACGTTGGAGCTAATCCCTCAGAGGGCAAAGAGGAAGAATTCTTTCCACCCCTACAGCATGAAACAGCTGCTTTGGAGGTATTTGACTCTGAGCCCCATTTTCATCTGTAAAATGAGTTCATGTATGTAAAAGCATTTAGAATAGTGTATGACAGTAAAATTCAGTATAAGCAGTAACTGTAGGACCCTGATAAATCAATAAGTTAAAAGGAACCGGGAAGGAGCCAGGCTGGTAGAACAGAGACAGGCCCTAACCTAGGGACCTAGCCCCATTTGCAACCCTTTTGTGTGAAAAACCTCAGCCAGTATCTTGCAACTCCAGAAACAAAAGGCATACGGGTTGCAAAATGGCTAAGAACAGCAAAGCATTTCCCTTGGGTACCTAGGGAGGAAAGGCCTGACAGTTAAAAATTACCCCAGCATAGTCTTAGCATATAGCACAAGCTTACATGCACGCACCCCTCTCCAGCATGACCTTACAAAACTTCCCTCCAGCCCCTGCATCATTGCAGACAACCCCTTCTCTGCTGTCCTGCTTGCTGCATCCTTGCAACATATCTTCATACTTTCTCGAATACATCTGCCTTTCTTTACCTATGACTGCCTTGGTAAATGAGACCAAAGAAAAATGGTCTGAGATCATGATCTTCTGGGCTCTAGGGGAGGTGGTGGGAAGGCTGACTTTCATCATGAACACCACCAGCTAGTCATCACATCCCTGACAGCAACTATTACTATTACGATCATCACCACCTGTAAACAGGGCACTACAGAGCACTTGGGGGGCCAAATTCAAGGATGTGGGGCACATGTGTGCAGACGTTGATTCACAGAGCAACCTTTGGGGTCCCCTTGGCACATGTGAGAAGGATGGCTTAGGGAACAGATAGGGATTTTTTTTTTATCAGACAGGTATGGGCCATGCTCTAGCTCCACTGTTGACCATCAGTGCAACCTTAAAGAGTTATATCACCTCTCCATGCTTCCTTGTCATAAAATGAGAATAAAATAGTACCTTCCTCTTATTTTTTTGTGAAGATCAAGGGGCAAATAACTCAACAGATGTGGATTATTATTACCATTAAAAAGCCAGTGGAGAACACCTGTTGAGTATGAGGGTGTGAAGCCTCCCAGCAGAAAGTTAATTTCCCCAACTGCATCTTACAAGCTATTTTGGCAGAGAGTGTCTTCACTTTAAAGTTTATTTGGCCAAAAGCACATTCAAACTTTAATCTCCTCAATATGATAAAACAGCAGAACAAAGTCTGATAGAGCAATAGAGAAAATAATTGACAGTTATAAAAAAAAGAACATATGGAGAAGAGTGAGCAAAATCTCTGGGAAAGAATGCAGACCTCTCCCTCCACTTTGGATCTGTGTAGCCACATCAGATCTCATCTGCTGGAAGACCACAAGCTGCCTTTGCGCATGAGGCAATGAAGGACAGGGGCGTCATTGTGAATGGGTATGACATAAGAAAAACAGAAAGTGGAAGAAGAGTGGAAGGAGGAGGGGGAGGAGAGACACGGGACAACCAATAAAACCTTGCATACACATCACAGAACAAAAAGAAAGAGTAGGTATTTTACGTATGCATATTTGTGTATGTTTTAATATCAAAGACAAATTGTATGCTGTGTAGATCACACAAGTAGGGCAGCTCTTTAAATACTGAGTATGTTAAGGACTTGGACATCTTAAAACAATGCACTTAATCAACTGTCTTTGCTACTTTAAAAAAATGAATCTCAATTAAAAATAGATTGACTGGAAGCAAGACAGAATATTTCAGATTAAGCCAATGGAAGGAATCCTATGGTTGCTGTACTGATGAATAAAATAATACTTGGAAACTACTTATCACCAAAGTGAATGCTCAACAGATGTTAGTATCTCTTTCCCCTTCTTTCATAAAAAGGAAGGAAAAAAACAAAGGCAGACAGGAGGGAGAAAAAAATGACAGAAAGGAAGAAAGTCAAAAGAAAAGAAGTTAAAAAAAAAAGGAAGGAAATTTCGCCCAAAACTCTTTATGCCAGCTAAGACATGAGAGAAGTTTGTGAATTTACATATTGATGATATTTGTGGGCATTGCAAGGAGTTCTCCATACAACATCTTATGAGTGAGTAAAATCCCATTGTATAAGAGGCTTTTTTTTATTAGACATAACAGCCAATTCACTAGATAATACAAATTGTAAATCTTTTTTTTTCTTCTACACAAATTAACAAATTGTAAATCGTAAAGAAATACTACCACCAATCAGATTTGACATTTCCTCTTACACTTGTTTCATATCTCTGAGGGTTGATTTTAAAGGGGAGAATAACACTTTGGCGATTGATATGTAATGTACCTTTAACAACTAATCTGTGAAATCAGGCTGCGATCATCTAGTTGACATTGGCTGGACCATATGATTCTCTTGAAGTCCAAAGGTGTGAATAGACATCTTTATGTGCTCAGCCCTCATCCAAGCCAAGCCCACCTGGGTTTTGTTTTGTCATGTCCACAAGAACGCCATGGACAAGCAGGTTTTGATTTACAGATACATGTAAATAGATGTGCTTTCCTTTCCAGGAAAAGGGCACAATGAGTTAATGCAGTTAATTTATACACATGAGGCTGTTTCAGAAGCTTGCATTGTAGTTAGGGCTTGGTTAAAGTTGGTCCTTCAGCAGGACACATTGCTCCCAAATGTTTGCTGGTAGACGGCAAATCTGGGAAAATATCAAGGGCAAGGGGTAACAGGGGAAGACCTAGACAGGAGAATTTTCAGAGCGGAAACGCCTCATTGTAAAGGTTTAATAAATTTCACATGCAACCCCTTATTTTTCCATATTTTGTTTTTGTTTTAGCTGGTTTCTGTGTTTCAGGCACTGGTGATCCTTTTGCCTAGAAACACTAACTACTATATTTTTTCTGATGTGGTTTTCTGTTGGATAAGATTTCCAAAATAAATAAGGTGGATTTGGTCCGGTCAGCTTCATGTCAATTTTCTAGTTGTGTAGGTGGTTCCTTTTAATCATAAACAAAAGCTATAACTTAGCCATTTCCAAAGCTCAATGGCATTTACAGGAGTCCCAAAATAATGACTTTTTGGCTAAGGCAACTTTAGTAAGTTTAATAAGGATAAACAGATAGAACCGTTTTAAGCTCCAGGACTCTCCTCCTCTAGGAGTCCGTTTAGCCAGTCTGATTATAAAGGTAAGGAGGTCAAGGCTGCTTCAGTTCCCACCAGCTGACTTTGAACAGAGAAAACTGATTGCACGGCCACAGGTTGAACCTCAAGTCTAAGGAAATGACTGTTGCTCAGAGGAGGTATTAATAAAAAGCATCCTTTGCAGTTTTTCCAGCCCTATTCTACACATTTGTCCTTTGTTCCTTCACAACCCAGAGAAAAAGAATGCTTCTGTCCTTTATTGGGGTGGCATCTCCTTTGTGGAGCTTTCAGCTCCCTTTCATTTTCGATAGTCCATTAAGACTGTTCCTGTGACCGGAAGGAACACATTGCAAGTAGTTAAGCATCCAGGAAGAAGCTTTCCATCAGGTTAAAACAAATGAAAAAGCCTGGCCTCTTGTTTCTCAATCTAGATCTGGAACAGACGAGAGAAATATTAGAGAGGTCTGCTGCTGGCGGGGTGCAGGGACACATTTCCAGGTCAGCTGCTCTGTCTGCTATTTGGACAGCTCTTGCCTCCCTTTGTTCCACTTCATTTTTTTGTTGTTGTTTTTTTGTGGGTTTTTTCTTTTTTGCCTTTCAATTGTTTTTATACTATCTGTCACTTTCTCACTCTTTCTGTACTTTTCATTTTATTCCCCTCTGCTCAAAACTTTTGATTCCCTCTGTCACCTCCCATCCACCCAGCAAATCCCCTCAGCTCCCTGCTCTATAATGAGTTCCTCTCTGTATGTCATGGCAATTATAATAACAATAACAGCTATAGGTTATTGAGGGCTTTTCATGAGCTTTTTATCTCATTTAAGTGTTTCTGTAATCTTAGAGGTGATACGTTAATCAGGACAGGCTAATTGTTATAATAAGTAGTATCAGTATTGCTATGAAACCATATATTTCTTTTTCTCATGCGGAGTCTGATGTGCATGTTCCTGGCTGGGTAGCTCTGTTGGGCAGATCATCTCCAAGCATCTGAGCAGTCCTTTCATGATGTTCTAAATTATCCTAGAATCTTTTGCAGAGAGGGGAGGGAGTGTGCGGAGGATCACACAGATGTTTTAGGGACCAAGCCTCTAAATGACATCTCACCACTTACCCTACATTCTATCGACCCTAAGTCTGATACATGGTCTTTCCTAGTTGCAAGGGAACCAGGAATTGTATTTTTCTCTTGTGCCCAGGATGAAAATGAAACTACATGGTGTATGCAGTATTGCCTCTACCATGGTGGGTGGGGTAGGGGTGAGAAGGGCTTTCAACATCTCCAGGTGAGGGAATTGAGGCACAAAGATTCGGAGTCATTAGCTAATATGTGGTAGAACAAGATTCCAACCTTTTAAATATGACTCAAGAATCAAACTCTTAATATTGTGTCCTGCTTTCTCTGTCTTTAAATAAAAATAGTTATTCCCTCTTTTGTGCTAATAGTTTTCCTTTTTTACAGGTCTTACTCCAGTGCTTATCACACTGTTGCACCTTTTATACCAGACTGTGATACCCAAGAGAGAAGAAAAACCCCTTTATATCCATATGAGCAGCACGTGCCTGGGACACAGTGTGGCTCAAAAAAAGTTTGATGACTGGGCCGGGTGTGGTGGCTCACGCCTGTAATCCCGGCACTTTGGGAGATTGAGATGGGTGGATCGCGAGGTCAAGAGATCGAGACCATCCTGGCCAACATGGTGAAACCCCGTCTCTACTAAAAATACAAAGATTAGCTGGGCGTGTTAGTGTGCATCTGCAGTCTCAGCAACTTGGGAGGCTGAAGCAGGAGAATCGCTTGAACCCAGGAGGCAGAGGTTTCAGTGAGCAGAGATCGTGCCACTGCACTCCAGCCTGGTGACAGAGTGAGACTCTGTCTAAAAAAACAAAAAGTTTGATGACTGAAGAGTAGCTGTGATCTGTGTGGTGGTTCATGAAAAGGCAACCTGAGGCACTGCATAGTGATTACATCACTGAATAGCTTTCCTAGATTAAAGTCCAGGGGGTCTAGATTACTGTAACAATCATCCCCACGTAGCTGTTTTCAACCCATCCACAAAATGAAGCCTTTACAAATATAAGTAAGAAATGACATCAACAAGATGGTAGAATAGAAAATAGAAACATTCCACCATCATCCTCCTACAGAAAAATCAATTTTGACAAATATCCACAGTTAAGAGTGCCTTTGTGCAGCTGAGAAGTTCCAGCACACCACTGAAGCAAAAAATCCAAGAATAGGCACATTGAAGAGTATAGAATAACAGTTTCATGTTATCTACCTCACCCCTTTCACAAGGTGGCACAGCTCAGTGCCAAAAGAAACCTTATTGGCCCATGATTTCTCCCATGAGGAAAAATGAAAGTGTAGTGAGGGGAATACCTGACTCCCGCAGCCACATTGGATGCTACCGAGAGGCCTGCTTCTTTCTTAACCCACCCAGAATACTGAAATGATTGAAATAAATGAGTGGTTGGAAGATGCTGGGAGCAGGGAAGAAAGGATGCCATTGGACCTTACTAACTGCTCTGCCTTCTCCATTAGGAAGCAGATCTACAAACCATTCGAGGCTCCTTAGCTATGGACCCCCCACCCACAACCCCATGGGCAATCCAAATTTTCTTTCTTTTTCTTTTTCTTTATTTTGAGATGAAGTTTCACTCTATCACCCAGGCTGGAGTACAGTGGCATGATCTTGGCTCACTGCAACCTCCTCCTGGGTTCAAGTGATTCTCCTGCCTCAGCCTCCTGAGTAGCTGGGACTACAGGCACACACCACCACGCCCAGCTAATTTTTGTGTTTTTAGTAGAGACGGGGTTTTACCATGTTGGCCAGGATGATCTCGATCTCTCGACCTTGTGATCTGCCCTCCTCAGCCTCCCAAAGTGCTGGGACTACAGGTGTGAGCCACTGTGTTCAGTCAAGGGTATTCCAAATGTTCTATGTGCCTCACCTTACCACCATGAGGCTGGCTCTCTGATTGCATGCCTGCTTACAGCAATAGCAAGCACAAACATCTCATGGAGACAGCTGGCTTGACTCTACAGGACTGGAACAAAGCATACAAATTTAAGCAATTCAAGGTGCCATCATAGCAAAAACAAACGGGAGGCTCTTACCACCCAGTTTGGCTTTGTGGGGTCACGTAAGCCATACAATCTTTAGTATTCTCCCCCAACTAAGAGGAAATGAGAGGGGAAGAGTGGGTACATTGACAGAAAAGGTCTGAGAGAGCCTTAGAATCCCTAGCTGGGCTGTTTGGTGAAGGCTTTTCTCTCTTGAAGTCAATCAGTAAAGACGGGAGGAAATGATTAGTTCTTCAAGTGTAAACACAGTGGCACAAAACTTTAAGTAACATGAAAAATTAAGAAAACATGACACCACCAAAGGAATAAAATATTCCACTAACCAGATCAAAAAAATTAAAGATCTATAGATTGCCTGACAAAAAATTTAAAATTATATATATTATAAATTATATATATATATATATAATTTTTTTTCAGAGAGAGGATCTTGCTCTGTTGCCCAGGTTGGAGTGCAGTGGCATGATCATAATTCACTGCATCCCTGGACCCCTGGGCTGCAGAGGTTCTCTTGCTTCAGCATCTTGAGTAGCTAGGACTATAGGCACACACCACCCTACACAGCTAAGTTTTAAAAAATTGTAAAGACAGCATCTCACTATGTTGCCCAGGGTAGTCTTGAACTCCTGGCTTCAAGCAATTCTCCCATCTCAACCTCTTAAAATGCTAGAATTACAGGCATTGAGCACTGTTTCCAGCCAAAAATGATTATTTTGAAGGCGTTCAGTGAGCTACAAGAGAGCACAGATAGATAACTCAATGAAATCAGAAAAACAATATATGAACAAAATTAGAAGTTCAACAAAGACACAGAATCATAAAGCTGGGTATGGTGGAACTTTCCTGTAGTCAGAGCTACACAGAAGGCTGAGGTGAGAAGATTGCTTGTGCCTCAGGAGTTCAAGACAAGCCTGGGTAACACAGCAAGACAATATATCTTAAAAAATTTATTTTAAAAGATACGTAAATCATAAGGAACTAAATACACATTACAAAGCTGAATAATAAAGTAAATAAAATGAAAAATACAATAAAAGCATCAGCAGCAGACTCAATCAAGCAGAAGAACCTATAAACACAAAGACAGGTCATCTGAAAATATTCAGTCAGAGAAAAAACATAAAATGAATGAAGAGGAATGATGAAAGCCTATAAAATTTATGTGACACAGTTGAGTGTTAACAGTTGCATTCCAGGAATTTAAGTAGGTGAAAACAGAAAGGGGCAGAAAGATTATTTTTTAAAAGTAGCTGAAAACACCCCAAATCTGGAGAAACATATACACATCCAGGTATGTGGCATTTAAATATCTCTGATAAGTTTTAACCTGAAGAAGAGATCACCAAGGCACACTATAATCAACTGTCAAAAATGAAAGACAAAGACTTTTAAAAGCAGCAGAAAAGAGGCTTATCTCTTACAAGGTAACCCAAGATTTCTCAGCAGAAAACTTACAGGCCAGGACAGAGTAGAAGGATATAATCAAAGTGCTGAAAAGAAAAGAAAAACAAACAAACAAGCAGAACAAGAATATGTAAACCTGACAGAGTTGCTATCATAAATGAAAGAGAAGGAATTTCCCAGACAAACAAAAGCTGAGGGAGTTTATCACCACTAGACTTGTCTTACAGGAAATGCTTAAGGGGAGTTCTTCAAGCTGAAATAAAAGCATGCTAATTAGTAACATGAAAACATATGAAAGCATAAAACTCATTGGTAAAGGTAAGCACATAGGCATATTTAGAATGAAATTGTAATAGTAATGTGTAAATCACTTATAACTCTTGTATAAAGGTTAAAAGACAAAATATTAAAAATAACTATGATACTTTGTTGCTGGATACACAATATTAAAAGATGTAACTGGGATATCGAAAACAAATTGTGGGTATAAGGTAAAAGTGTAGAGTTTTTATATGCAACTGAAGTTAAGATGTTATCAGCTTAAAACAGACTTGTAACTATAAGATATTTTACGGTAGCCACAAAGCAAAAACCTGTGTAGATACACAGAAGATAATGAAGCGAAATCAAAACGTACCATTGCATAAAATAATCAAATCGCAAAGAAAGACAGCAAGAGGAGAAGAAAGGAACAAAGGATTTACAAAACAGCAGACAGGCAATTAACAAGATGCCAATAGTAAGTCCTTACCTAGCAATAATTACTTTAAATATAAATGGAGTGTGTTCTTCAGTCAGAAAACATAGAGTGACTGTATGCCATGTACAAGAAACTCACTTTAGCTTTTAGGACACACAGAATGCAAGTGGAAACTAAAAGAGATCAGGAGTAGTTTTTTGTTTGTTTGGTTTTTTTAAATATAAACTTTATTTTTCCACATAAGCTCTATCAAGTCCAAGGCACTTTCCTAAGTGATAATAACAGCCATTTAGTCCATTCCTAGAGAACTGAGGGTCCTGGGAATTTAACCATGTCAATGTGTTGTACTGAACCGAGCATAGAAAGTTAACACCAAGACAAAAGTAGGCCAAATTGCGGGGTCTTTATTGCCGGCGACCACAGAAGACTCACGTCTCTCCAATCTGTGGCCCCGGAGGGAGGGTGTCAGTACCTTTTATACCTTTCTCCCGGGTATGGGTATGTGGCGGGGGTGGGGGTGAGGAGCCTCAGACATTCCAAGGGCTAGTGAATTCTGCAAATCACTTTCTGGGTGGAGATGAGGGTGAGGGGCCGGGGTGAGGGTGAAGGGATTCGAACATTTAGGGGATTCCGTAAATCATCTCCTGGGCAGAGAGGAGAGTGTGGGTCTCCGGACATTCCCAGGGCCAGAGGCCACGTTGTGGATATATTGTCACTTCCACTGTTACTTAAGTGGCTTACAGAAGTCAGGATAAGTCTTAGTTTGCACATCATCTGGGTTGTAGTGGGAATAACAGATCTTAGTTATTTATTACAGGCGCAGGGGCCATGATGAAATTAGCTTGGGCTGTTTATTCTAGTCACTACCGGTAAGTAAAGGCTAATAATTTTGGCAGTTACTGATAAGGAAGGTATGCAGCCTTTGCAGAG
>CAUYLG010070147.1:0-77930 GCA_963573385.1 Cacajao melanocephalus
TATAATATATATAATATATATTTTATTATATATAATATATAATATATAAAATATATCTATATATATAAACCGCAGAGCAGTCTCAATAACACACAGTTTAGTAAGTAGTTAATATGTTTCACATATTATTGGACCTGGCATTCTCCTTGAAAAGTGATCAAGCCTAATATATTACCTCTATATGACCACATTTAACACATTATAGATAAGTGAAACTATGCTTTTTATTTTTAAATGGTGGTGAGAGGAATACTTTTTAAATAAGTTTAACTTTTATTTAGATTTAGGGAGTGCATGTGCAGGTGACTTACATGGGTATATTGCATGATGCTGAGGTTTGTGGTACAGTGGAACCCAACAGCCAGGAAGTGAGCAGGGTTCCTAACAGATAGTTTTTCAGCCCTCAACTCCCTCTCTAGTAGTCCCCAGTATCTACTGTTACCATCTTTATATTCAGGAGTACTCAATAATTAGCTCACACTTATAAGTAAGAACATTTGGTATTTGGTTTTCTGTTCCTGCCTTGATTCACTGAGGATTATGGCCTCCCATTGCGCCCATGTTGCTGCAAAAGACAGGATTTAATTCTCTGTTACAGCTGCAGAGTCTTCCATGAGGTATGTGTACCGTATTTTCTTTCTCCAGTCCACCATTAATGGGTAACTGGGTTGGAGTCTTATCTTTGCTATCATAAATAGTGTTGGAATAAATACAGGAGTGCATGTGTCTTTTTGGTAGAATGATTTATTTTCCTGTATGTATATACCCAGTTATGGAATTGCTGGGTCAAATGCTAGTTCTCTGGTAAGGTACTTGAGAAAGTTCCAAACTGCTTTTCACGGGGTCTAAACTAATTTATATTCTCACCATCAGTGTGTAAGCATTCCCTTTTCTCCACAGCCTCAACAGCATGTATTCATTTTGATTTTAATTGCCATTCTGAGTGGTGTGAGGTAGTATTTCATTATGATTTTTAATTGCATTTTTCTGATTATTACTGATGTTAAACATTTTTTCATATGTTTGTTGGCTGCCTGTATGTCTTCTTTTGAGAAGTATCTGTTCATGATCTTTGCCCACTTTTTGGGAGTTTGGTAAAATACTATTTATTTATTAAAAAAAAAATATTTGTGGGTAGACAGTAGCTGTATATATTCACAGAGTCCTTGAGATTTTTGATATAGGCATGCAATGTGAAATAAGTACATCATGAAAAATAAGATATCTATCCCCTCAAGCATTTATCCTTTGTATTACAAAAAATCCAATTATACACTTTAAGTTATTGTAAAATGTAGAATTTATTATTGACTATAGTCACTCCATTGTGCTAACAAATAGTAGGTCTTATTCTTTCTACTTTTTATACCCCTTAACCATCCCCACCTCCCCACCTGCCCCCTGCTACCCTTCCCAGCCTTTGGTAATCATTCCTCTATTCTCTACATCTATGAATTCAACTGTTTTGATTTTTAGATCCCACAAATAAGGAAGAGTATGAGACGTTTGTCTTTCTATGCCCTGGTTTATTTCACTCAACATAATGATCTCCAGTTACATCCATGTCATTACAAATAACTGGATCTCATTCCTTTTATGACTGTTACTCCATTGTATATATGTACCACATTTTATCTATTTATCTGTTGATGGACACATAAATTGCCCCCAAATCTCAGTTATTGTAAACAGTGCTGCAACGAACGTATAAGTTCAGATATCACTTCAATATACTGATTCTTTTGGGGATATACCTAGCAGTGAGATCACTGAATCATATGGTAATTCAATTTTTAGTTTTTGGAGAAATAGTGAAACTGTTCTACACAGTGGTTGTAATAATATACATTCCAACCAACAGTGTACAAGGGTTCATTTTTCTCTGTATCCTTGCCAGCATTTGTTATTGCCTGTCTTTTGGATATAAGCCAATTAACAGGGGGCAGATGATATTATAGTTTTGATTTTCGTTTCTCTGAGGTTCAGTAATCTGGAGCAGCTTTTCATATGTCTGTTTGCCATTTCTGTGTCTTCTTTTGAGAAATGTCTATTCAGATCATTTGCCCATTTTGACTGGATTATTAGATGTTTTCCTATAGAGTTGTTTGAATTCCATGTATATTCTGGTAATTAATCCCTTGTCAGAAGGGTAGTTTGAAATATTTTCTACCATTCTGTAGGATGTCTCTTCACTTTGTTGACTCTGTTCTTTGCTGTGCAGAAGCTTTTTAACCCAATATTATCCCATTTGTCCATGTTTGCTTTAGTTGCCTGTGTTTGTGGGGTATTGCTCAATAAATTTTTGCCTACATCAATGTCCTGGAAATTTTCCCTAGTGTTTTCCTGTAGTAGTTTCCTAGTTTGCAGTCTTAGCTGTAAGTCTGTAATACATTTTTATATTATTTTTGTATATGGTGAGAAATAGGAGTCTAGTTTCAGTGTTCTACATATGGATATCCAGTTGACCCAGCTCCATTTATTGAAGAGACCGTTTTTCCCCAGTGTATGTTCTTGGCATCTTTGTCAAAAATAAGTTCACTGTATGTGTGAAGATTTGTTTCTAGGTTTTCTATTCTGTTTCACTGGTCCATATGTCTATTTTTGTGCCAGGATTATACTGTATTGGTTACCTATAGCTCTGTAGTATAATTTGAAATCAGGTAATGTGATTCCTCCAGCTTTATTCTTTTTGCTTAGGATAGCTTTGTTTTTAGATCTTTTGTGGTTCCATATAAATTTTAGGATTTTTTTTCTATTTCTGTGGAGAATATCATTGGTACTCTGATAGAAATTGCACTGGGCCTGTGAATTGCTTTGGATAGTATGGGCATTTGAACAATATTGATTCTTCCAATTCATTAATAGGAAATCCTTTTTCATTTTGTTTATGTCCTCTTCAACTTCTTTCATCAGTGTTTTATAGTTTTCATTATAGAGATCTTTCATTTTGGTTAATTTCTAGATATTTAATTTTATGTGTGGCTATTTGTAAATGGATGACTTTTTAATTTTCTTTTCACATTGTTCACTGTTGGCATATCTTATCCCACTTTTTAATGGGGCTGTTTGTGTTTTGCTTGGTGAATTGTTGAAGTACCTTATAGATTCTAGATATTAGGCCTTGTGAGATATATAGTCTGTGAATATTTTCTCCCATTCTTTAGGTTGTCTGTTTAGTGCTGAGAGAGAGAGAGAGAGAGAGAGAGAGAGAGAGAGAGAAGATAGACATTAAGAAGCTCTTTAGTTTAATTAGGTCACACTTGTTAATTTTTGGGTTTGTTTCAATTGTTTCTGAGGACTTAGTCATTTATTATTTGCCAAGGCTGAGATTCAGAATGGTGTTTCCTAAGTTTTCTTCTAGCATTTTTACAGTTTGCAGCCTTACATTTAAATATTTAATCCATTTTGAGTTTGTTTTGTATATGGTGATTGGTAGGGGTTGAGTTTTATTTTTCTATACATAACTAGCCAGTTGTTCCAGCATCATTTATTGAATAGGAAGTCCTTTTCCCATTGCTTACTTTTGACAACTTTGTCAAAGATCAGATGGCTGTAGCTGTGTGGCTTCTTTTCTAGGTTCTTCATTCTGTTCCATTGGTCTGTGTGTCTGTTGCTGTATCAATACCATACTGTTTTGGTTGCTATAGCTCTATAGTATGATTTGAAGTCAGGTAGTGTGATGCCTCCAGCTTTGTCCATTATGCTTAGAATTTCTTTGGTTATTTTTGCTTGTTTTGGTTCCATATGAATTTTAGAATAGTTTATTCCATTCTTTGAAAAATGATGTTGGTAGTTTGACAGAAATAACATTGAATATGTAGATTGCTTTAAGTGTATGGCCATTTTAACAATATTAATTCTTCCAATCCATGAGCATGAAATGTTTTTCCATTTGTTTGTGTCATCTATGATTCTTTCAGGAGAGTTTGGTAATTCTCTTTAATGAGATCTTTCACCTCATTGGCTAGATGTATTGCTAGGTGCTTTTGTCTGTGGGGGGTCCTTGTAAATGGGACTGCATTCTTGATTCAGCTCTCAGTTTGAATGTTATTGGTGTATAGAACTGCTACTAATTTTTGTACATTGATTCTGTATTTTCAACTTTACTGAAGTCATTTGCCAGTTCCAGGAGACTTTTGGCAGTCTTTAGGGTTTTCTAGGTATAGAATTACAGCTATGTGTTTTTGGATAATTCTTCAATATGTTTAACTCAATTGTAGGAATGACTTCTTTCAATAAATATTTACAGTAAGCCCAAACCATTGATGTTGTGGTTAACTTCAGAATCACTAATATCAAAGGTAAATATTTATAAAATTTTACCACCAATCCTTTTGCTTAAAATTCCATTTGTATAATTTTAGCTAAAATTTGAGTTATATTGAGTAAAAATTAGAAGAATATGCCTTTTTCCTTTTGTTTCTTCCATGACTCATTCCCCATCTTCCTTCTGTCTTTCCTTTTTTATCTAAAATTCCTACTTTGTACATGAGAATGCAAAAAGTAATAGAAATTCAACTAAGTAAGGAGATAGGTAAATATAAGTGAATAAATATTAACTGTATAAAATAATAATTTTAATGTCTTGAAATGCTTAAAATACATGCTTAATAAAATTATATAAAAATCAAGAGGGGTAAGTGGAGGTAAAATTTGACTGTTCTAGTCATATCATGGAATGGTAGTGTTAATACTTTTTTTTTAGGTCAAAAAGCAACAGATCCTACATCTATCCCTCTGACATTAAAAAAGTAGAAAACTGTAGAAAATAAAATTAAATAATAATTTCATAATTTTTAGACCAAAGATAACAAGCAATGCAGGGCTCTGAGCCTGAGTGATGGCAAACAGGAGACCAGCTGTGTAATCACACTAGCTGTCTACATCAAGGCATTTTCTGGACCACAATACAGAAAAGGAAAAACCAAGAAGATAATGGTAGGCTCATTAGGGTAAAAAGATAGTAACCAGTGTTCAGGGAGCATGAAGCAGCTAGAATTTCAAGGCATATTATTGGAGAGAAAGAAGCTATTCAGAGGTATTTTATAAACTATGAAGAGTTTGAGATTCTATGCTAGTTGTAAGCTCACATATTTGTTTACCATGATTTCATGGATGTTAGAAAATATAAGATATCCAAGTCAGACTCAAATATATGCTATTTATAAGAATCAAATATTAAATATTATATAATTATATACATATAAAGGCATTTTAAAGTATAGGTAAATATGGCATCTGAGAACTATATAAAGGTGAGATTATTTGTATGACTTAGTAAAATCTATCAATTTGCCACCTCTTTTCTATATGATACATCCGTTATTTATTTTTCTTATTTTTCTGCCTCATCTTATTTAAATGAAGCACCTTTTATGATTTTATTTTATCTGTACTATTAACTTATTTTATAAACCTTTTTTTACAATGTTTTAACTGTTGCTCTAGGGTTTAAAATATAGATATTTTAAACAAAACAGGGAAAAAAATCCTTATAAAACCATCAGATCTCATGAGAACTCACTCACTATCACATGAAGAGCAGCATGGAGGTAACCACCCCCATTATTCAATTACCTCCCACCAGGTCCTTTCCAAGACATGTGGGGATTATGGAACTAAAATTCACAATGAGATTTGGGTGGGAACACAGGCAAACCATGTCATTCTGCCCCTGGCCCCTTCCAAATCTCATGTCCTCACATTTCAAAACAGAATCCTGCCTTCTCAACAGTCCCCTGAAGTCTGACCTCATTCCAGCATTAATCCAAAAGTCAAAGTCCAAAGTCTTATCTGAGACAAGGCAAGTCCCTTCCACCTATTAGCCTGTAAAATCAAAAGCAAGCTAAGACTCACAGTAGGCAAGCCTATTAAGATATTGTATGGCTAATACATTTTGGCTGTGTCCCCGCACAAATCTCATACTGAATTATAGTGAATCATGGAGGTGGTTACCCCCATGCTGCTGTTCTCATGATAGTGAGCTCTCACAACATGTGATGGTTTTATAAGCAGCTTTTCACTCTTTGCTTGGCACTTCTTCTTGCTGCTGCCATGTAAAGAAAACATGTTTGCATCCCCTTCTGCCATGATTGTAAGTTTCCTGAGGCCTCCCCAGCTATGCTGAACTATGAGTCAATTAAATTTCTTTCCTTTATAAATTACCCTGTCTTGGGTGTATCTTTATTAGCAGCGTAAGAATAGACTAATACAGTAAATTGGTACTAGGAGTGGGTTTGTACCTTGAAAAGCCACAAAGGCGGAGCTGCTGAAGGCCTTGAAAGCCCACCTCTTGCATCAGTGTGACCTAGATAAGAGACACTTTTAAATACCCATATTTGGCCTTCCCAAGATATCCACAGGTTTGGTGATTTGCTATGAAAACTCACATTCTCAGCATATAGACCAACTTTGGCTGTAATTTATTACAGTGAAATGATACAAATTAAAATTAGCATAAGGAAAAGGTATATGGGTTGAAGACCAGAAAAACTAGGCATAAGCATCCAAGAATTATCTCCCACGTAAGTCAGACAGAATATATTTAATTCCATAGGATTAAATTGTTTAAAATATTGTTTACCAGAAATGCTCATTAGAAATTCAGAGCCCAAGGTCTTTTATTGAAAGGTCGATCACATAAGGGTATTCTGTCTAGAATGTCGACAAATCCCAGGCTCTCAAAGTCAAACTAAGTATTTAGCATAATCCACACTGCTTTTATTTAAAAAATAGGCACAATGAGCCACCATTATCTATTAGGATATAGTGGGGACTTCCAAAATCCAAGTTCTCAAACATCAGCCAAGTCTTACCTTACAAGCAGCTTTTTAAAAGAATAGTACTCTAAATCCTGCTATATTAACTCCTTTATATAACATAACAAATGGGTTAAAGAGGAAGCTAGAAGAGAAAGCTAAAAATAATTTTAACTGAATGAAAATAAAAACATGCCATGCCTAAATTGTAGTGTGCAGTTAAAGCAATACTTTATAGAAATAAAATGTACATATTGGCTTACAATACAAGAGAAAATTTAAAAATTAGCAATCTATACTTCATCTTAAGCAACCAGAGAAACAAGCATGAAATAAACCTCAAGAAAGTAGAAGGAAGAAAATACTAAAATTCAGTGTAAAAATCAATAAAATTGAAAGAATAGACATTAAAATCAATGAAATCAAAAGCATGTATTTTAAAGCATAAATATAATTGATAAATTTCCAGGCTAGCTCAATAAGCATGAAATAGAAATAAAAGAAAATGCAGTGTCTGCAATGAAAGAAGACACATCACTTATTCCACTGGTATTCACAAGTTAATAAGAGAATACAGAAAAAGAAAATTCTTCATGCCCACAAATTTGAAACTTTAGATGCAATGGATCAGTTTCCTGAAAGACACAAACTGCAAAAACGCACTCAAGTCCAAATAAATAAATTTCTATGGCCACTAAAAAATTGATTTTATATTTTTAAAAGCACTCAAAAAATTCCAGCCACAGCTAGTTTCAAGATCTAATTCTACCAAATGTTTAATAAAGAAATAACACCAAATTTATACAGTATCTTCCAGAATTACAAAGAGAATAGAGCAGTTCCCAACTCATTTTCTGGGGTCCAGCATGATTCTAATACCAAAACCAAACAAAGACACTGCAAAAAATAATATTACAGACTAGTATAATCATTCATGAATAGCAACACAAAAACTCTAAGGAAGAAAATAGCATATTGAACCAGCAATAGAGTAAAATGGATAACATATCCTTATCAAGTGTTAGTTATTTTAGGAATGAGAAACTCATTAAATATTTGAATATAAGTATAATTTATCACACTCACAGACTAGAGCAGAAAATACATGATTCTCTTCACAGATAAAGAAAAAGCATTTTACAAAATTTAGCAGTCATTCATAATAAGAACAGTAAGCAAAAGGGAGCTTCTTTAACTTCAAGATGAGCATCCATCAGACAGATAAAACAACTACCATACTAACATACTTAATGATGTTAGACTATACTGTTTTCTTCTAAGATTGGAAATAAGAAAGAGAAAGAAAGATGTCATCTCCCATCACTCTTAGGCAACATCATTTAGAAATACTAGATGGGTCAATAAAGCATGGAAAAATGTGTACAAAATAGAAAAAAAATCTATATAAGTATAGCTATTATATACATAGAAAACACTAAGGAAGCAACTAACTAGCTAGTTAGTTTTCTTGTTGTTTTCCATGCAGGGTACTGGTTAGCAGTTCCGTAGCTACTGTATGTGTTCACTGGGTTAAATAAATAAGTAAATGTAGAAAATGAGAGTCAGGTTTCTCTCTATAGAAGAAAGAAATAACATATCAGGAATGTAAAAAGCAAGAATAATTCTTTGGTGTTGAATTAGAATTAAAATTAGAATGAATTCAAGTTTTTTAAACTATATAAACATAAATAGATATAGACTAAACTTTGTGTGCATGTGTATCATATACATATATGTTTTTGTGTCTACACATACTCTGTCGCACTTTCTTTCTTTCTGTCTGCTAAGCCTAAAATCTATGACAGTCCAGTAGCAATAATTACATGTAGTACCTTGATTCTGGCATTTATACACAATTCTTCAACAGAAGAACTAGAGTCCCTTAAGGTGGTTGTTGATTTCATAGCTGGGGGAGGAATATATAAGATGGACATACGATTTCTGTGATACTAGGAATAAACTAAGGAAAAGTTCAGAAAAGGATAAGAGCATGTTCAAATTGCACAAGAGGAAAACTGAAAGTACCCTCATGACCAGAGCTGAAATAATTTGATCAACATAATTACAGCGTTTATGCTAACTGATTTCAAGGTTTACTATAAACGTACAGTTACCCACAGAGTGTGTAGTGTGGTATGAGATGAAATGTATGGATCAAATAAACATTACAAAGAATAAACAATTAGATATACACATATTTGGTCAATTGATTTTTCATCAAGTTTCCAAGAAATTTCAAGCAGTAACCTCTGGATATCCAAAAATAGGGAAAAAGTGAATATTAATGCTTTAATCTCACTATTGTATAATTAAACTCACCTACAAATGGATCACATATCAAAAGATAAAAGCTAAAATGATGAGTTAGAAGAAGATATAGTAGAAAACTCTTATGGTCATCAGTTAGGCAAAGATATCTTAATAGGGTGTGTGAACACACACACACACACACACACACACACACACACACATATCACAAAGTAAAGACAAATAGGTGAATTACACTTTATCAACATTAGAAAGTTCTGCTCTACAAGGTATATTAAGAGCATAAAAGTGACAATAAAAGCAAGAAAATAGCAGATAACATTTATATACATATATCTGTAATATTGCATGCGTATGTGTTTGTGTGTATGTAAGTATCTAATTGACCCTTGAACCATGCAGGTTTGAAATTGTGGGTTCAGTTATACATGGATTTTCTTCCACTTTTGCAACCCTGGGGACAATAAGAATAACCTCCCTCTTCCTCCTCCTCACCCCACTAAATGTGAAGAAGACAAGGATGAATACCTTTATGATGATAATCCACTTCCGTTTACTAAATAGTAAATCTATTTTCCCTTCCTTATAATTTCCTTAACCTTTTGTATCTTGAGCTTACTTTATTGTAACAATACAGGATGTAGTACATATAACACACAAAATATGTATTAATGAAATGTTTATGTTATCTGAAAGGCTGCCAGTCAACAGGAGGCTATTAGTAAAATTTTAGGTGAGTCAAAAGTCATACTCAGATTTTCAATTGCACAGGGGTTGGCATTCCTAGCCCTCACATTGTACAAGGACTAATTGTACATGAATGTAAATACACACACACACACATAAATGCACACACACAAAGTAAGCAGAATATGAAAGAAAAAAAGATGATTGGCCAGCCAGGATGACTTGTGCCTGTAATTGCAGCATTTTGCCAGGCCAAGGTGGGAGGATTGCTGGAGCCCAGGAGTTTGAGACCAGCCTGGGCAACATAGTAAGGCCCCATCTCTAAAAATCTCTTAAAAAAAAAAAAAGGAAAAAGATCTCTGGCATGACTACCCAGCTCATGACAGAATAAAATATGTCCATTTTAAGGAGACCCAGGACTCAAAATGTATCATTTTTTCTAGTAGGACACACACATTCCAGGATTAGAGAATTATTCTTCATCTCAAGGTCATGAGTAATCTGCACATTTAATCTCAGTCCATTTTGTTGATGATAGCATTTATTACATGAAAGAACTTATATGGAATTCTAGATTCCTGAGTCATATAGATAAAAACAAAATATATATGAAGAGAGAGTAATATTTTTCATGGCCCATATAATTTAACTTACTTTTTAAAGGTGAGCCTGAGCCAGTTTTTCTTAATATCGAGGATATTTTTGATAATTTGAATTTAATACTTATAGTTCAAGATTGTCACAGCTTGTGATTTTTTAGAAAAGATTGTTATAGTCTTATTTACAAAGTATATGCTGCCATAAAAATTAGGGTTATTCAACCAGGAAAATAATATCTAATATAGAAGCTGAATTTGATAATTTAGAGAAATTTTACTAATACTTTATGAAGCAATGAACTATTAAACCACATAAGATAAGTAGTTTATGGTAGTCATTTCCTGCTAAGTAGTTAAAGTTAGTAACACAACTCTGACAATTTTATGCAAAAATAGAAGTGGCATCATTTTCAGATTCCAATAAACAGGTAAAAGCAGTAAGTACTATAAGAGAAAGAAGGAAGAAGAAAATCCTTAAAACTTGAGATTTTGAAACTATTGTAGATATAGGGAAATTAACAGAATAGGATGAATAACATTTGGATAAAAATTTATTCATTCATTTACCTTATCAGTTCCTGACATGTTTCAGATACTGTTCAAGGTTCTAGGGATAAAGAATATATAGTATTGACCAGAACTTTGCTGTAATGGAGCTTATGTTGTAGCAAACAGAAACAGACAACAACAAAATATACAAATAATGTCTAATATATTAGTGTTTAACCATGTAATAAAGAAAAGAAAGTAGGCTTAATGATAAAGAGTACTTGAGGATGGTCAGAGAAGGGATTTTTGAGGCAGTATTTGAGAGAGACCTGAATAAATGAGAGCATACATCTACTAATGAAGTGATATTCTAGAGAAATGCAATATTTAGTGAAAATACCAGGGAATATGGCATTCTTAATATGTTCTTAATATTTTTTAATATGGGAATTGCAAAGGCATCATTGTAGCTGTAACACAGTGTTGCTCAGCATCTGCATATTGATATTTTGATCTGGATGAACGTTGTGAGGTTTGTCCTAGACGTTATAGCAGGGGTCCCCAATCTCTGGGTCACTGACTGGTACTAGTCCATGACCTGTTTGGAACTGGGCTACACAGTAGGAGGTGAATGGTAGGTGAGCCAGTATTACCGCCTGAACTTCACCTCCTGTCAGATCAGCAGCGGCATTAGATTCTAATTAAGGCCTGAAGATCTGAGGTGGAAGAGTTTAATCCCAAAACCATCCGCAACCCCTGTCCCCGGAAAAATTGTCTTCCACAAAACTGGTCCCTGGTGCCAAAAATGTTGGGGACCACTGCATGATAGGATGCTTAGCAGAATCTCTGGCCTCTTCCCACTAGATTGCAGGAGCAGGCCTCCACATAATTCCCTCAGTTGTAGAAACCAAAGATGTCTCCAGAAGTGGCTAACCATTCCTGAGAAAGAAAAGTTCAAAATTACCATCTCCTCTTTCTCCCCTCACCCACTTCTGTCTAAGCACCACTGATGCAGCAAATGGAACAAGACACAGGATAATAGCAGATGTGGGCAGTGAGGGGGAGCTGGAATTCGATATCAGTAGGACCCTGTGGAACATTTTCAGGACCTTCCTTGCACTAATTTGAGCAAAAAAGGCAGTTTTAGTAGGGTCATTCTGACTGATGAGTGAGAAATAGGTTGTAGGTGAGCAAGGGTGGAAACAAGAAACCTGCTTAGGATACAAATAACTCCAATAATAAAGAAATCATTGAAAGCGTGGTAGTAGATGAAGTGGTAAGAAATGATGAGCACTGTATCTACTTTGAAATTCAGTTCACAGGATTAATTTGGGGATATAAGAGGAATCAGGATTTTTTTAATGGTCTAAACAACTGAGAAGTGAAATTATCATTTATTGAGAAAAATGACTCTTGGTGACACAGGATTTTGGCACAGTTAAGGGATATATGAACCAGGAGTTCAGTTTTGAACATGTTAAATTTGAGTTCTTTATGAAAATATATATTAATGGGTAAAGATATTGAAAATTTGGGTATAAATGGCTAGATTTGAGGTGAGAGATTGGTGGGGTAAATATAAATTTGTGAATGCTCATAACCTATGAGATTACTCAGGGAGCAAATATAGTTAGAGAAGAGAAGAACTTCTAGAATTACATTCTGTGACATTTTGACAATTAGAGGTTTGGAGGAGAAGGAAATATTTATTATGAAACACTTGCATAAATAGTTAAGGTAAAACCTATATCTGAACTGAGTATATTTTTGTAGAAAATTTAGACATGCTTAAGATAAGGGAAAGTCCACAGGTCCTCTGAGGAGCTGCATATTACAGATTATGTAAAGGAAGGATGGTTAGACTGTCCAACACAAGAGGGGCTGAATAAACATCAGCTATTATAACTGAAGCCTTGAGCCTAAATAAGCAGAGAAGTAGTGGCGCTCCTATTAATAGAAATGAGCAAATTCAGTGGTACAGCTTAATCTGTGGGAACACTGAGTATGCATGGAAAGACTTTGAGATAAAACAGGACGGTATAGGTTGCAGAAGTAGTCTACAGTAAAGGTCCTCAACCCCTGGGCAGTGAATTGATACCAGTCCATGGCTTGTTAGAAATTGGGCCACACAGCAGGAGGGCACAACCCCTATTGTGAACTGCACATGCAAGGGATCTAGGCTGCACACTCCTTATGAGAATCTAATGATAAATGTAATATGTTTGAACTATGATTAGGCCATCCTTCCAAACCCATCCATGGAAAAACTGTCTTCCGTAAACTAGTTCCTAGTGCCAAAAAGTTTGAGACTACCAGTATACAAGATATTAGAGATGTGACACTAGAGACAGAAAAAAGTATATGATTTTTAAAATTACCAAGCATATATATGTTGATGGGAGCAGACAAATTTTTCAAAGGCATAAGGAAAACAGATGAAAAGAGGGCAAGAAACTAACTGGGAGAAGTGTTCACATTTTATGAATGATGAAGGAAGAGAAAAATCTGAGTGAGAGGAAAAGATTTTAAATAAGTGAGAAGACTAGAATATTGATAATGATGCCAAATTTTCCTGAGAAAGGAGAAGATGAGGGAGACTAGAATTCCATTGTTTTATGTAGAGAATATTACTTTTACCAGGGAGAGTTTCTGCTCAGAAGAATGGTCTGCAATGCTTTGAATATGTATGTACCAGCAAATTTCAAATGTTGGAACCTAACACTCAATGTTGTAATATTAAGGTGAGGTTTTTATAAGATGGGGGTTTTTATACAGTGATTAAACCACATAAATGGGATTAGCACCCTTTTGAAAGGAATCAAAGGAGCTATTAAGGCTTTCTGTTTCTATCTTCTTGTGAAGACCCAGCATTTATCCCCCAAGAGATGCGGTGTGGGGGTGGGGACGGGGTGCAGTGAAGATCACCTTGAAAAAAAAGACCAGGTTTTCATCTCACCAGATACCAAAGTGGCTGGTGCCTCAGTCTTGGACGTCTAGCCTCCAGAACTGTGAGGAATAAATTTATTTCTTTTTCTATCAGAAAAAAATGTATATTTTTATTTTAGATTCAGATGGTTTGTTACATGAGTATGTTGTGTGATGCTGAAGTTTGAGATATGATTGAACCTGCCACCCATGTAGTAAAACCTAATAGGTAGGTTTTCAACCCTTGCCCCACTCTGTGCCTCCCCCATGTATTAGTCTGTTTGTGCACTGCTATAAAGAACTACCTGAAACTGGGTAAGTTATAAAGAAAAGACGTTTAATTGGCTTATGGTTCCACAGTCTGCATAGGAAGCATGGCAGGGGAGGCCTCAGGAAACTTTGAATCATGGCAGAAGGCAAAAGGGAAGCAGTCATGTCTTACATGGTGGAGCAGGAGGAAGAGAGAGAAGGGGAAGTGACCAATCTGGTGAAAACTCACTATCATGAGAATAGCAAGAAGAAAATTTGCCCCCATGATTCACTCTTCTGCCACCAGGCCTTGCTTCCAACGTTGGGGATTACAATTGACATGAGATTTGGATGGGGACACAAATCCAAACCATGTCACCCATCTTGTCATTTCCAATGTCTACTGTTCTCATCTTAATGTCCATGTGTACCCAATGTTTAGAACCCTCTTACCAGTTAGAACATACAGTATTTGGTTTTCTCTTCCTGCATTAATTCACTTAGGATAATGGTTTCTAGCTGCATTTGCGTTTTTGCAAAAGACATAATTTCACTCCTTGTTAAAGCTGTGTAGTAGTCTGTGGTGTACATCCACCATATTTTCTTTATCCAGTCCATCATTGATATGGGTAGGAGGTGAATGGCAGGTGAGCCAGTATTACCGCCTGAGCTTCACCTCCTATCACATCAGCAGCGGCATTAGATTCTAACTAAGGCCTGAAGATCTGAGGTGGAAGAGTTTAACCCCAAAACCATGTCCACCCCTGTCCCCGGTTGATTCCATGTCTTTGCTGTTGTGAATAGTGCTTCAATGAACACATAAATGCATGTATCTTTTTGGAAGAATGATTTATTTATTTTCCTCTGGATTTATACCAAGTAATAAAATTTCTGGGTTGAATGGTAATTCTATTTTTAATTCTTTGAGAAATCTCCAAACAACTCTCCATGGTGGCTGAACTAATTTACATTCCTGCCAACAAAGGGTTCCCTTTTCTCCGCAGCCTCACCAGCAACTGTTGTTTTTTGACTTTTAGTAATAGCCATTATGACTGGTGTGAGATGGCATCTCAGTGTTGTTTTGATTTGCATTTCTCTGATTAAGAGGGATGTTAAACATTTTTTCCATGTTTGTTGGTTGCCTGTATGTTTTATTTTCCGAAGTGTTTGTTGATGTCCTTTGTCTACTTTTTAGTGGGGCTATTTGTTTTTTGCTCATTGAATTGTTGAAGTTCCTGGTTGATACATTTTGGATATTAGACCTTAAGGGATGCACAGTTTACAAATCTTTTCTTCCAGGCTGTAGGGTGTGTGTTTACTCTGTTGCTAGTTTCGTTTGCGGTGCAGAGGCTCTTTAGTTCAGTTAAATCCCACTTGTCAATTTTTGTTTTTGTTGCAGTTGCTTTTGAGGACTTGGTCATAAGTTCTTTGCTAAGGCTGATGTGCAGAAGGATATATCCTAAGTTTTCTTCTAGGATTTTTTATAGTTTAAGATCTTAAATTTAAGCCTTTAATCTGTCTTGGGTTAGTTTTTGTATGGTGATAGGTAGAGATCCAGTTTCATTCTTCTGCATATAGATAGCCAGTTATCTCAGCACCATTTATTTAACAGGGAGTCCTTTTTCCATTGCTTATTTTTCAAAATCAGTTTCTGCTTTATATATTTTCCAGGTGCAGGTATTTCTTTATAGCAGACTAAAACAGGTGAAAGTATAGTAAGACTACAGGAAAAATTATGCAATCATTTGGTTAATTTAAAGCCTCATGAGAAATTGAAAAATAAATAATGCCTACACGTCATATAAGAAGAAGGGGTAACGTTTAAGAGTACAATTTATATTTTAGTTTTTTAAAGAATATCTAACATCTTTTACCTAAGGTCATATTTAAAACTACAAAAATAAGGGAGACAGAGAAATGCTTGGGTATAATTAAGATGAAAATACGTTTTTACACTTGATGTCAGAACTTTGTGGCACCAACATACAAATTCAAAAGTAAATAGTGATATAAGAAAAGGTAAGAAAAGTTAGTATGCTATATTTAATTTTCAAAGAAGTTGTGAATGAAAAAATTTAGAACTGTAGCATTATGTCAGAAAGTCAGAAGGAGAGATTCAGTTATAATCACGGGTTGAAACCAATAAGTAGAAAATTAGAAAATTAGAATTTTTGTTATTTTTTGAGAGGTATTCAGGAAACCCAACATAAAAAATCCCATTGTAGTCTCATAGTATTTAAATTGGAGGGTAGAGCCATACTTAATCTTAAAATAAAAATAGTGAACTTTGAGGGATACTCTTTGACAGAAGTTGGCAATAGAATATGATATACGGCACAAAATACAAAAATAACTTGGAACAGACAAAGAAAATTTTAATATGTAAAACAGTGGAGTAGGTAAAGAGAAAACCTCAGGAAAAGGCAAGTGGGGGTGATGTACAAGACAAAGACAAAATGGAGTCCCAAAACAGAGGGATTCTTATTAAGGAATGAGGGTAGATGTAATGTGGAAAAGAAAATTCTTTCACTGCATTTCAATAATACATAATTTTAGTTAGTTAGTTGAGTTGATAATTATAAAAATAACTACATTAAATGATGTTCATATAATGATATAATCTAAAAATATTTAAAATAATTATATCTAGGTACAATATGTGGCATTTGATTAAAATTGATAATTTCACTCTTTAGTTATTACCAGAAATAGTTGTACTAATGTAGTTTCTTGAACTTTAAGAAGGGAGAGCCTGTATGACATGAGTAAGCACTCTCTGTATTCTTTGGAGTCCTCACATGTAAGTGGTTTCCAACCAGCAATCACGGAGCACTTACAAGGGGTCAGAGAGTGAGCCAGATGTTGGTGGGGAAGGGTTAGGGGGTGCAAAGATGAGCAATACAGTTCCTGTGTCTTCAGTTAACAAAGTCTGGTAGGCATATACATTTAGGATTCCAGAATACTATATGCTAAAATCAGAGTGAGGTGGTTTTGTTTCAGCATTAAAGAGATGTTACAGAGAGGGGTAAAGACAAGAAAACAGGATGAGAATATTTAACATTAGGTCTATAATTAAAAAAATATGTTCTGAATGTGGAAGAAAATTTATGGAATTTTTTTTCTTCTTTAATATTTGTTATTGATACATAATGGAGGTACGTATTTTAGAGGTACATGAAATAATTTAACACATTCATGTAATTTGCAAAGGTGAAATTAGTATAATTGGGATCTGTATCGCCTTACATGTTTGACTTTTCTTTATGCTAGAAACAATTATTCTCTTCTAGCTATTTTAAAACATACACTAGATTATTGGAAACTATTGTCACTCTACTGATATATAAAACTAGGTATTATTTCTTTTATCAAACTGTTTATGCCCATTGATCAACCCATCTTCAATCCCTTCTTCTCCTTACCTTTCATGGCCTCTACTAACCAGCAATTTACTTAATATTTTTATAAGCTTCACATTTTAAGCTCTCGCCTATGAGTGGACATGTGATATATGATCTTTCTGTGCTTGATTTATTTTACTTAACACAATGACCTCCAGCTCTATCCATGTCACTGCAAATGACCGAATAACATTCTATTTTGTATACATACTACATTTTCTGTGCTCATTTGTCTATTGATGGTCACATCGGTAGATAATTGATAGGTTGATTTCATGTTTTGTCTATTGTTCATAGTGCTGTAATAAACACAAGCATGCAGAGATAGCTCTTCAATATTTTGATTTCCATTTCTGGGACATATATCCAGTAGGAAATTGCTAGATCATGTGGTAGTTATATTTTTAGTTTTTTTGAGAAATCTTTATATAGTTTTCCATAGTGACTGTACTAATTTATACTCCCATCAAAAATGTATGAGCCTTCCCCTTTATCCACATCCTCGCCAGCATCTGTTATTGTCTGTCTTTTTGATAGAAGCATATTTCATTGTGGGTTTTATTTGCATTTCTCCAATGATTAATTTTGTTGGGCATTTTTTTCTATATACGTTTTGGTTATTTGTATGTCTTCTTTTGAGAAATGTCTATTCAAATTTTTTTGCCCAGTTTTAATTGGATTATTTGTTTGTTTTTCTGTTTTCTTTTTGCTATGAGTTGTTTGAGCTCCTTACATATTTTGGTGTTTATTTAATGTTTAAATTTATTTATTTTTAATTACTGTGGGCACATACTATTGAAAGGAGTTAGTATGCCTTAGGTGGATAACAAGAGAAGGGTCCCCAAAGAGCCCCCAGCCCATGGGTCAGTACCTCATCCCTACATAACATAAAAGGCAGCCTGGAAAAAAATTCAAGCTGCAGGCTCAGATAAGGGAAAACTAGCTCAGGGTGTTGTGCCTGGAGGTACGCCCACAGCTGCACAGAGAGAAAACCTCCGGCCAGCTTGAATAAAAACTTGCACAAACCTCCAGCTCACTCAGATAAAGGAACAAAGGCCTGGCCTTTGTTCTTTGTAGAGTCAGTGGACTCCCAGGAAAAGTTTCTTCTCTTTTTGTGGGCATAGGCACAGTGGGCTCCAGTGGGTTCTGGCAGGAACTCTACTTTTCTTTATTTGGACTATAAGTCCAGCTTCTCTGAATCATAACTTCAACCTCTGATTGGCCCCAGGCTAAGGTCCTGGGCCAAGCTATCACTTCAAGCTAAGCAGCATCTACGAATCATTATTTCAGCTCCTGATTGGTCCTGGGTCAAGGCCCAGAGCAAAGCTGTGTCACACCATTTTCCAAGACAGCCCGTGAACCAAGCATATTTCTTCCCCTTACCAGTTCATAAAAACCCTGGACCCTAGCCTCATAAGAGGCACTCTGCTGCTGGCAGAGAGCTTTCTTCGTTCACTTATTAAACTTTTGCTCCAACCTCACCTTTGTGTCCACACTCCTTATTCTTCTTGGAGGTCGGACAAAGAACTCCAGACATTATCTCAGACAAGAGACTGTTACATCTTGGTGCCTTGCTGAGACTGCATCTCCATGTGTATATACTTATGAGGTACTTAAGATGTTTGGATATAGGCATGCAATGAGTAATAATTATATCATGGAAAATTAGGTATCCATTCTCTGAAAGCTTTAATCTAGTTATTCGCTTTTATTTTTAAATGTATAATTATTATTGATTACAGTAACCCTTTTATGCTTATCATCTAGTGTCTTAGATTTTATCCTGGTTTATATCCTATCTCCATTGGCCTTTATCTTCAACACAGATGACTGAGATTAATACAAGTAATGTATGATGTGATAGGTTAAATAATTGTTCAGAAAATATTTACTTCTCTCCTCCTTCTCTCCTCTCTTACAGCAGTCTACCTCCTGCTACCCTCTCTACTTTGAGAATGGCCACATGGATTGCTTTGCAATAGAATGTGAGAAAATATGATATGAGAGATGCATTAACTTGCTTTCATGTTTGGCATTCTCCTTATCCTTTTGCTGTCTGTCGTAAAAAGAGCATGTTCTGTTCTCAGACTTCCAGTCAGGTTGAAGTAGTCTGAAGCTTACGTATAGTCTGAAGAAAAGCTACTAGCTATCCCAAAGACCCTTGAGTGAGGAAAGAAAGAACTTACTCTTCTAAGTCTTTGAGATTTGGTGTGTGTATGGGGATAAAACAGAGGTCTTGGTTTGGTGCTTAGCTTTATCATAATAGACACCTTACTAAAACTTATGTGTGGTATCAGGTAAATATATATCAATCAACTGTCTCCATAATAAAATTATGTAACCAATCACCCCAAAACTCAGCATTTTTAAGTAATTGTCACTTATTTTCATGAGCTCATGGGTCTGTTGGAACAGTTCTACTAATGTAGACCAGGAGTGCTTGGGTAATTGTGTTTGGGGTTGCAGCAGCTGGACCGGCTAGGTGGCTCTTCTTATGACCACAGGTCTGTGCCTTAGCTAGAGGGTATCACTGCTGCATGCGTGTTCATTCAGGGGCCCCAATTCATGGGGCAGCCATTATCCAGGGAATGAATATAAGATACAAATCATTTTGAAAGAGTTTGGGCGGAGTAAAACAACTCTTTTTTCCCTTCACGATAAAGAATAAATGACAGGTCCTTAAAATACCTGTTAAAAGAAATCCAGTAATATTTGTTACTCTTAGTAACATGACTTTCTATAAAATTTACCTTTCATGAGCATATCTTCTCATGTTTATAACAGACATGCAAGAGGACGAACAAACACATGAGGCTTCTTAAAGCTTAGGCTTAGAACTGCCGCATTTTCTCCCATTGTCCAAAGCAAGTGAGATGGCCAAGCTAAAATCTATAGGGCACAACCCTGAATGGGACATGGAAAGAGCATAAATGCAGGAATGGGGAGAAGGGACAGAAAAATTGGGCCAGTTTTTCAATCTTCCATTATAAATACATCAGTAGTGTTTTATTATAAAATACAGGGTTCTATATATTCCTTCAAATGCTAATAATGCAGAGACTAGTTAATTTCAAGAAGTAGTAGAATAGTGTTTCTCAAAGAAGGCCATTTTTTAAATTCTTTACTTGGTAGAATGACTCACCAATAATTATAATATTTTCCCTAATCCTTTTATAGAGCTGTTTTGAACACATGCTTCTCTTTATTTTTAATCCAGCATTAATCCACTTAACAATTTATAGCTGAAATTCAATTTTGATGTACATGATAGTAACACTTTTGTGCCTGGTCACGTAATCTACAACAGGAAACAGTACATTATCCAATTACATGTACTATTGTCTTGTTAGACACTATATATCATCTGCTTATTTCATCAAGGAAGTTTGTTATTATATACTTGCAGTAATTCTTAATGCCAATCAAACTGTCCTGAATTGCTATTGAATGCCCTTCAGTCTCACCAAGCATTGTATGCTACTTCAGTTACAAATTGGACAATTTCTTCTCTATAATTTTGGTTAACATCGAGCATGCATCAGTTCAGAACTTTCTGAATTGCTATAAATTAATTTTGCATTTTACCCCATATATACAGAACTTGTTAGATTTAATAATCAAAATGCATTCAGTTATCATTTGCTGATGAATGTGTCACAAAAATGATATGTTTATCCATATAAATGAAATGAATTTGGAAGTAAAAAAGACTCATTTTTGTAGAGTCTGACTGTCAGAACCCCAGTCAATTAAAGCTATGCCATTCCAATTTTTTTCATTCCCTATTATGTTTACCTGAAGTTTTCCCAACTGGCATATGTCATAGAAGCATGTTATTTTAAGGTGAATGTTGGAATGATCTGTGTTTTGCCACCATAGGACTAGGCAACATTTCTAACAGCTCTGGCTCTAATAGAGCTCACTACCAAATAGATGTTTATATTGGTATATTTTCAAAAATTGTCCATCTTGTTACTTGCAGTGTCAAAACCCGGTATAACCTAGAATATCCAGAGTTGCCCTCAAGGGTGATGACTGTTACTTATTCCCTCAAATGAAGGGTGTTCCCTGCATTATTAGTCAAGTCTCTATTTCTTTGGTGCCTGGAATTATCCAAACTATTTGATTCTGGAGGAGAAAAAAACAATTATTGCTTAAAGAAACATTCAGCTTGTTTTTTAGTTCTTCTGTTACCCAGAACTACTGCTCCCACTTTATCTAGTTATCTCTGCAGCATCCTTCCCATATCTTAATCTGTTTGAAATGGAGTCAGCAGTAGGAACAATAATCTTTGAATCAGGTCATTCAGACATCTTAGAAATATTTCTTAATAATGAAAGAAAAAACTCATTTCTAATGTGTTGCATATCTTATGGCAGAAAATCATTCTCTTTGGAGAAGTCATATAGTTTATTTTTAAGAAGACAAACATAGCTAAAAATGTACAGATATATATGTATTATGTACATATGTATCATGTATATATGCATTATGTTAGTAGCAGGAGTATGTATGTATGTATGTGTGTACACATATATATGTATGTGTGTATATGTATATACATATTCCTGCTACTAACATAATTCTCCATGTCTGTCTTTAACTTTGGAAAGAGAAATTATGACTTGCTTTATAAACTTGAAAAGCAGCAAATTGCCAAGAGTTAAGTTCAGAACATAAGAATTCATGAACATGAACAGATGGACAATAAATCACATGGACTTAACATTGGTTCATTCCTGTAACCTAAGCATTACTTAGGAGATTGTTAAAGCACAAGCATTACCTAAATTTTTTTCACAGAAATACATCACAAACCGCCACTTTAATGGTAATAAAAAGAGGTATTGTAAACCTATTAGACAAAGGGTCAGTATCTGAAGCAGCCTATTTGAAAATGGAACTGTGTGAAGGATAAGTTTCTAAGGCTATCATGTCATATCAATTTCAACTGCATTTAACAGAAAATTGTTTTACAACATCAGTAGTTCCACCATGCTTGACGCCAGAGAGAAGCATATGGTAGGATATTGTCTTTGACTAAAAACAAGTCAGATCCTATCACGGTAAGAGCAAAAATGAGGATTTATCTTTCTATTCTTCTGAAATTGTGCAAAAACTAATAATCTCCAAAATAAACTGACTCATTCAAAAAATGTGTATTGGGCACCTACTATGTACCAGAAATTGTTTAGGTCCTGAAAACATATTAAGAGAGAAATCACAATTTCTATCTTGCATTGTAGTTGAAGACTGTCAATAAAAGAATAATAATTTATATTTAAAAACAATGTAGGGCGAAGTACCACGGAGAAAATAGAGCAGTTTAGAGAGATCAGGACTGCTGGGATGGTGTAGGATGGAGGGGATGTAGTAACTGCTATTTTATATAGAGTGTCCAAGAAAAGACCCCCAGATAAGGTATTGTGAAGAAAACTAAAGGAAACAACTGTATATGAACAATGAACTCTGCATAAAATAGCAGTTACTGTGTACTGAGACGTGTGAACATCTGGATAAAAGATGTTCAAACACAAGCAAATAGAAAAGTCAACGGCCTTGAGAAGACAGCATCTTGATATGTTGTTTTCAAGGAAGGCCAAAGAAACCAATGGACCAGACAGAACAAAAGTACAGTATAGTGTCACCTGGTTATTGTGTGACCAAATAATAAATGCCTTTTTGGCTTTTACTCCTAGTGAAATAAGATCTTGTTGGAGGACTTCTATCTGAGGAATGACCTAATCTGAAGTCAGAACTTTAACTGAATCCCTCTGGCTGCTGTGTAGTGCAAAGACTGTGGGGAAATAATCAGCAAAAGCAGTGAGAGCATCAGTCTGAGTCCAGTGAGGAGACAGAAAGTACATAGCAGTTTGAACCATGGACATTTACTCTAAGGAATTATTACCTCTGAATCAGTGATAGGAGAGTGAACATAGTGAGGTAAAGAAAACACTAAAGGGTAAGGGCTAAGGGGCAGACCTAAGGAAGGGCACACTTGAAAGAGGAGCTCCCTTCTTTCAAATGCAATTCAAACCTCATAGGAAAAGGTGTGGTTGCAGTTCACTACATAGCCAAAAAGTTATCTGTGTTGTCGGCACCAGGACTGCTTTACAGTCTCTGCGCAAGCAGGAAAAAACCTAAGATGCAAAGGAGCAAGGCTGATGGGAAATAAGCAAAGAGGGTTAGGTAGCTGCAAGTGTAAGGCCTGGAACATGCAGAGTGCATGTTAGAAGAGCAACAATGAAGTGGTCACCAGGCCCAGGCTATGATTATGAGGTCACCAAGCATTCGGGCACATAGCTGAAAGACTACCACTGGACATCCTCACACCCACACCACTGTCAGAGTATGAAATTGTACATAGAAATGTCAGAGCAAGAATATACAGTATATGGGGATCAAGAAAGGAAGTCTCCTCCTTCCTACAAGATCCTCCAACATCCTCTATTGACAAAGCTTTACATCGTGCTCACTGTGAAGGAGAAATGTCTGAATGGTCTAGACTATTCACACAGGTACTGAAGAGTAGATTTAGGACTTAGGTACGCAGTTATAAAATTCATAACTATGTCAAAAAGTTGTGGGGATTTGGAATAATTTTAGTAAAAAACATATTGGCTACAACCATGATGGCAGCAATGCCAGTGATGCAGGACAGTTTATGGATATATTTTGAGAGGACAGCCAACAGATTTGCTGGTGTAGGATGTAATAGAAAATACAAAGAAGGATTTTGTATTGGGTGAGCTGGAAGGATGGTATGTTTATTTTATAGTACAAGGATGATTGTGATAAAAGTGGGTCTTGGAAGACATATTTGGACATGTTGGATGTGAAATATTTAAGAGACACACAGATCACAATGTTAAATAGGCAAAGCACATGTATATAATTTGGTAGTCAGGAGACATTTGAATTGGATATGAAAATATACACATCATCAGAAATAGAGGATATTTAAAGACAAAAGATGAAATGGGATAATAAAAATCCAGGCATAAGTAGAGAAGAGAAAACACACCAGGATTAATCCCAGAAACACTAAAATTTTAGGTGAGGAGATGCATTGTTAAAAGACTCTTCAGAGAAATGTGGCAAGATTCTATGGAAGCACTCAGCTTTAAGAGTTTGGAATTTAAAATGGAATATAAAGTCATCACTGTACAGTGTTCTTTTTAGCCACATTCAGCTGTCCCTTTGCAGGTGCAGAAACAGCCTTTGATGTAAAAGCAATACTAATTGGACAAAATGATAATCTTTGCATATTAAGTGAGCTGATGTCAGAGTCTGTAAATTACAATCATGCCTACAACAGAGAATGAGTAGCCTGTGTTAATCTAAAGTATCTTTCTTCTTTAGCATTATTATTTGTTTCCACTTGTCTTTTGCTGAAGAAAATGGCTTGGATTTCTCATTTTTTTCTTTTCTGTTATGATGAGATCTGTAGTCTCATTTTATCTAAGATATAATTACTGCTGAAATTTTCAAAAATGTGGAAAAATAGTATTTGTAGAAATAAATATATGCTTAAATGAGATGAATTATGCTGTGTCAACAGTAAGAAAAGCCTTGGGAATATTATTATAATTGATACTTTAAAATAATACTGATGTTCTTCATTCGCCACACTCTTCACTATTCCAATGACTGATGCATCACCTAAACTACTGTCCTCTTTGTCATCATGAAATTGTTCCCTGTAGAATGCTTGACTTCGTTCTCTTGACCTTATTAATTTGTCTGAATTTGTTAATATTTTACATCACATTATTATTAATACATAATTGAAATTTCTAAGAACAATTGAGTGCTATTTTAAATTTTCATTTAAAAATCAATAAATTGGAATGGACCAGGATAGGTATTTTCAAATATAATTAAGTTGTCATTTTTGCCAATAAGTACCTCAAAATGGCATGGCTAAATATTCTGTAAAAAAGTCCAGATAAAGAAACAGAAACACCACACGTTTTCACTCATAATCTGGTAGATTAAAAAGTTGATCTCATATTAGTAGAATAGTACTACTCATAGGGAGTAGAATAGTAGTGATAGAGGCTTGGAAGGGTAGAGGGAAAAAGGGATAGGGCTAGAGTTCCATAGCACCATTGGGTGACTATAGTTAACTATAATTTATTGTATGTTTCAAAATAGCTAGAAAAGAGGATTTGAACGTTCCCAATACAAAGAAATGATAAATGTTTTAGGTGACGGATATTCCAGTTACTATGATTTGATTATTAAACATTGTACATATGTACTGAAATATCCCATATACCCCAGAAATATGTACAATTACTAAGTATTGGTTAATTATTTATAAATATAGTGGTTGAATGCATTTGCAAATCTTAAAATGCAAAGTAAAGCATAATATATTTTATAGTTAAGTCTTAAAAATAAGCTCAGAGGAAACACTTATCAATTCCAAATAATCACATCAATTTGGACATCAAGGACATCATAGAATTAAAAGGTTAAGCAGTTTTGAGAATGAGGAAACTGTGCTGAGCAAAATCATAGAGCTGTGCTAATTATGTATTATTTACTAAATAGTGAATGTTCAATATTAACTTAAGCTCAAGTATGAAACGCTGAGTTAAAATACAAGTTTCTAAATCATCTTAAGCTACAGGTTAAGAAGCATTTAAGGAAAAAAAAAAATTAAAGACACTTTGGAGCCCTAGCTTAACTATAGAAAGCTTATAGTTTTTGTTTTTTGACACAGGAGACACTTGATACAAAAAAGAGAAATATAGGTGGAAAAAGACTATTGGAAAGATTTTGAAATAGTTCAATAAATAGATATTGAAGGCCTGATTTCTGATATAAAGCAGTTAGAATAAGATAAATAGTTCCCAATCAAAAGAGACTGATTGATCACTGATTAAGCATAGGAGATGAGAGAAGAGAGAAATGAAAAATAATTTCTAGTTGGCATAACTAAAAAATAATAACGCCTTATGATTCCCCTATAAAATATTTTATGATCTTTCTGCCGTCTCTCATAATTGGAACTAATACTTCTATATTTCTTTTCCTTTTAAAATTTATTTTCTACTAACTATAAGGTAGCAAGCTCCATGAAAAGAATAAGCTTGT
The DNA here is from genome assembly GCA_963573385.1 of Cacajao melanocephalus. Classification (NCBI taxonomy): domain Eukaryota; kingdom Metazoa; phylum Chordata; class Mammalia; order Primates; family Pitheciidae; genus Cacajao; species Cacajao melanocephalus. The sequence goes on from CAUYLG010070147.1 coordinate 26,482, forward strand.
CTCTTTTTTCACTGCTGTATTTATAGCACTTAGCTCAGTGTCTGGCATATGGAATTCACTTAACATATACATATTTTTGAACAAACACATAAATGGAAGTATAATAAATGAATAAAGTCAAGAAGAATTGGATTTTGTGGATAACCATAGGAGTTTGGTATTTGATGTGTAGAATTTAAGATATTATTGGATCATTCATTCAAAGATGATGTCTGTGTTCCTGTATCTTGAATTCATTATTTGACAGAATATCATTTGGCACTTACTATATGCTGGACACTGCTCTAGATACTTGGAATACATCGTGGAAAAAAACCTTAAAACTCCTGTCCTTATGGAATTTATATTCTAATATTTCTATATTCTAATATTAGTAATTCTCTTTTCTAATCTATTATTTTCAATATCATATAAAAAATTAATTTAAGTTCCAGGGTACGTGTGAAGGATGTGCAAGCTTGTTACATAGGTAAACGTGTACCATGGTGGTTCGCTGCACCTATCAACCCATCACCTACGCATTAAGCCCAACATCCATTAGCTACTTTTCCTAATGCTCTCTATCCCTGGATCCCACCCTCCAACAAGCTCCATTGTGTGTTGTTCCCTTTCCTGTATCCATGTGTTCTCATTGTTCAGCTCCCACTTATAAGTGAGAACATGCAACGTTTGGTTTTCTGTTGCTGTGTTAGTTTGCTGAGAATAATGGCTTTCAGTTCCATCCATGTCTATGCAAAGGACATGATCTTGTTCCTTTTTATGGTTGCTAATTTCTTATATATATATATATATATATATATATATATTCAAAAAATCGTCTCTTGGCCCCACATCTTTCTCCAGCTGCTGCTCTGTTTTTCATCCCTGCTTTAATGAAAAGATCAAAGATAATTTTTAGGTACACTTAATAAGGGTTATCTTTTGCTGTGTAAGAAACTATGTCAAAATTAGTGACATAAAACACCATTTTAAAAAATTATAAGTCTAAATTTGGTTGAGCAGTTTTGCTGATCTTGGCTGGGCTCGTACATGTTTCTCTAATAAAACTGTTAGATCTCCTAGGGTTGGCTTCTCAAGAATGGCCTTATAAAAACAAGGTACTAAAATGATAAGCCAAAGTGTGCTAGGCCTTTTGAGGTCTATTTTCAGAGCAGGCACAATACCGCTTTTGCCGTATTCTAGTTGTCAAAGCAAGCTCAGAATTAAGAAGTGGAGAAAATACAGCTTTATGAGAATACTTGCAAAATCACATTTTGAAAATACATAGATACAGGGAGGAGAATATTGCTGACTTTTTAAAAAAAATCTATGTTACATCACAGAAAATAACGCAGATTTTACATCACGGATCATGGATTAAGAAATGGGTTTTATTGAGGAAAGGGGAAACTTACAAGACTAAGTTCAGCAAAAAAAAGAAAAAGCAACTCTCTATCATATGCCCATCATTCCACAGAGTCATGCTAGCTTTGGACTTTTTTCAATAACCTTCTGTATAAACTAGAAATTCTCATCTCCAATTTCAGTGCCCTCCATCCGCTTACATGTCTTCATTTTTCTTCAACATTCTTGTCTCCACATAATATATTTTATATATTTAAAAATTTGCTTGGTTTTGTGTTATCTATTAGACTATAAGTTCCATGAGGACAGAGATTTTTAGACTATTTTGTTTGCTGCAGAATCTCACAGTAGCTGAAATGTATGGTAGATGCTCAGTAAGTATACATTAAAGGAATGAATGCTAAAGAATCTGACAGTTTGTTGGAAATGTTTATTACACTCTTATCCATTTTATATACTCTCACTTTGACAGATTTGTTTGTTTGCTGTCTTTAATGTCATATACTTTTCATCTTTCTCCACTCCAACACTTTGCCCTCTTGCAAATCTAGTCTTCATTTCCAATTGATTAGTATTTCTATTTGCTTATACTGACTTTATGTCAAACCTTGTGTTTACAACTTAATTATTTTTATGTTAAATATCAAGAAACTATCACACTTATATGTTAACAATGTCATTTCCGTTATCAAATTTTAAAATATTATTCTCCCTCATCTTGTTGAATTATTTATATAACTTTTCTCTCACATCACACAGAAAGTTTCTTAAAGGTAATGTATATATAATTCCTTCTGACATTCTTCAGAATTCTTAGCGTTTTGACTTACAAGGAGAAGATACTCAATAAATATTTATGGAGTACAAATATTTTATAGATAAATTATGAACATCTACTAGATGTGGATGGTATGATATTTGGTTTTGCATATATATCATTACCTAAAGTAACAAACTACTTTATTGCAAAGAGAACTGATGAATATTTGAATATACAAAGATTGGAATATACACATATACAGAGATTAGAAGGTAAAAATCTCAAACTACTGGCTTAGTAAAGTCATGGTAACTTCACCATTCTACCTCCTTGTAATTTTATATTACTTTGAAGTCTAGCCACAAATGCTAATATGGTCTCTTCTGTGAACAATTAAAATGACTGTTTTTGCTCAGACTAGATGCAGTCATAAGGCCTGGAACTAAAAGTGGCCCACCAGTCTGTTTCAAACCTTCCTTCCCTCAGATCACAGGAATATTCAGCTAAACTGTTAAATTCCAGTGGCACAAAAGACCAGTCCAGAAAGATGATTCAGTCAGTAAGAAACCAACTCAGGAAAAGCGTAAAAAAAAAGAGATAGAGCACACAGCATCCAGTCAAGAAATCAACTCAAAAAAAAAGCGTAACTTTAAATCATGTTTTTCTGCAAATACTTGAACTAGAGCTGCCCCTAACCCCTATCCCAGGTGACCTTACGGAGGTACAGATCTCAAAGCAGCAATACCTCTAAACTTGATTTGTTCTCCAGACTCATTAAAAAGAGAAAATATACCAAACAGTATTCTGGAATGGGAACCAACTTATCTGTCTTTTTCAGAATAATAAGAGGTCCACTAAATTGCACTATGATTTAATCAGTATATTTTAACCCAATCAATACATAGCTACCTACATCCTATTTAGGAGTAAACTGAGAATAGAGTGAAGGGAACAGTGAGCTTCCATCACTATACATTATCAAATAGAGGGTTTTGCCTTAATTTTACTTATTTTTATTACCTTTTATATGTATTATTTTATTACTCATTATGAACTCAAGAAATAGCTGTTATTATAATTGTGCTTAATAGTCATTTTTTTTCCAAAGTCACACATCTGTTAGTGCCATAGCCAGTGCTTCAACACACATCTGATGAACTTCACAGTTTTTGCTCTTTTGAATATGTTGGAAAGAGTATTTGAATAGTATAGTAAATCATTTATTCAGCCAGGACACATTTTACTCAGTGTATTTCAACTGGTATGCCATATATATCTATAAAGAAAGTTGTTCTTGAACTCTGAAAGGTTGTAATCTATTGAAGAAGATACACAATTCTCTCTTTTAATGACTGCTTAACTTTAACACATTTGAATATTTGAAAACAATTTGATCTCCTGAGTAGCTTATTATTCCTTTCCCCAGTCTACAAATTTGATTACATTATGGCTTTCCTTGGCAAGTTCTGTTTTTCACAGATGGCATAGCTGCTTTCAAATTATCACAAATTCTTATTTGAGTAGTTCAAATGGATGAGATATTATTTCAGTGTGCACACTTGTATTTGCAGCTTGAGAGAAAATGTATGAGTAAATTTGTGTAAATGTCTGTCATGAAGTAATTTAATATAGTCTCATACATTCAACGTTAAGCTATATAATGAAGACTTCCAAGTCTTTATTAATAAGCCTTCTCACCACCTAGATTCTAATCATAATTCCAGCTGCACATATTGGTGTAGATGTCTTAAGGTACTCAGTTTCAGTAAGTCTTAATTTTTTTCCTGCCAAGTACACTTTATCTGACTGACTGACTTTCCTATTTCTGCCATACTTCTCCCAGATATCTAAGATAAAAATATGTGGAAGTCCAAATCAACCTTCTCTTTTTTTTTTTCTTTTTTTTTTTTTTTTGAGATGGAGTCTCGCTGTGTTGCCCAGGCTGGAGTGCAGTGGTGTGATCTCAGCTCACTGCAACCTCCGTCTCCTGGGTTCGAGTGATTCTCCTGCCTCAGCCTCCCAAGTAGCTGGGACTATAGGTGCCTGCCACCATACCTGGCTAATTTTTTGTATTTTCAGTATAGATGGGGTTTCACCGTGTTAGCCAGGATGATCTCGATCTCCTGACCTCGTGATCCACCCACCTCAGTCTCCAAAAGTGCTGGAATTATAGGTGTGAGCCACCGCACCCAGCTTAACCTTCTTTTTTAAATTTTATTTTACAAATATTCTGTCAACCCAAATAATTTTTTTTCAAAATATTGCATACCTATTTTTCCTTTCTATGGTCTGGTTTTCCAATGGCTACATTTAAAATAATGCATGAAAATGTATGATATTAGTAGATAGATAGATAAGAAGTACAAAATAAGAGACAAATGTAATACTGTAAAACTATCACACCTTCTCCCAGCTAAGACACACTTGCTTCATTCTCATGCCAGACCCTCATAATCTACCTTTTCTATAGCCATAAGATCAACCTTTCTAATGTAACATCACATTATACCAATTTTTTGCCTACTCTAAAAGTTAAAATTCCTCAGTAAATCACTGAAATTCCTTTTTCCTCCTCCTTTCTGTTTTAGAAACACACTCTCCTGTCATCCTCCTATGTATAAACTACCCTACAACTACTAAATTAATGACTTCCATTACTCTGGACATCTCTTGGGCCTTACTAGCTCTAACTAATGCCATTATCTCCAATTGTAATATTCTCTATGACCCTCAAAATCTCACTTATCTTTTCAAGTGTAATCCAGTTTGTATGCTACATAAAGATATGACCTTTCTTTTTTCCTGGAACTTCAGAGAACTTAGTGATAATAGTACTCCTATACAGTAACATGTGCTCCCTTGAATTATAGTAATTTCTGAACACATATTCTTCATTATTTTATTATAAGGTTTTTACAAAGTGTTTAATATAATTTTATATCCTCCCCAGTGCTTAATAGAAAATTTTGCAACAAGTAGGGAGAATAATATTTAATAAATGCATGGCTAAGGGCATGTTATATATGATTATGAAGATTAAAACATGTAGCTCATTGTTGAGAAATGAACCTCAGTTCTGCATATGTTCACTGTTTAACACGAAATTATGTTAAGCAATGATTCCTGCAAAATGATCACTAATGAGGTTCAGCGAGCAGTAAAGTTTGACATGCAAATTTTAATAACCTCATAGGCATATGCATAAAAAAGATGATTCCAATAACTTCACAATTAAAACTTGTCATTCAGAGTGGGAGAGTAAGCCATGATGTTATAGTCTCTAAAACAAATAAGCAATACAGAAAATATCATATCTTCATAAAAGCAAGAAGCAGTGGACAAGAAGAAATGCTACTTAGCAGTATGCTGGACTGATAGGAACCTTGGTGCCAATCACCCAGTGCAATTAGGAGACTAATTCTCCAGTGCCTTGGGTAAGAGCTGGTAACCCAAACTAGATGATGCATAAAAAAAAGGAAAACATATTTTGTATCAGTAGATGGTACCAGTCCAATTCTGAAAACTAAATCTCTCTCCCTAATAAATCTGTGCATCATTGATAGAGAATTAGAGAAAAAAACACATAATCTGTATTAATGAAACATCAGATAATTATTGAAAATAGACAGTGACGTAAACACTAATGAGTATATATCAAAAATCAATAAACTAAGAACAGGAGGATGACTTACTATTAATAAGCATGCAAATATTTTACTGCCAAACAGGAAACAAGTACCTGCTAATATTTAATACAATTTTTTCAGAAGTTCTATTAGTTTGTGTTAGTTTGTTCCTCCTTTTTTGGTTTGGTTTTTACTTTAAAATCCTCATATATTGTGACACAGCATAATATTTAGCAAGACTTTTGCCTTGATGGGAATGGTGGACATAAGAAAAATAATTCTGTAGTTTCAGGTAACAAGAGTATAACTAAGGACCTGCTCAGCCTGTCACCACTGATGCACAGATACTATCAGAAAACCTGATAACAGGTTCATCCAATATGTCTCTGGTGCCTGAGCACACCATTCTGGGATCTAGAGACTGGCCTGCCTACCTACCACAATATGCACCCATGTGCATCATCAGTGAGTTTGAGGATAGGCCCATCCCAGCTGGTGCTGCACCTGCCAGTGCCCATGTGTCAGTTGGGGCCTGAGGATCATTTTGCTCTGCCCATGTCATTGATGCCTGTGCACACCTCCAGGGAATGTGAAGAGGGGCCCATCCAACCTGCCAATGCTCCTACACAGCATCTGGGGATCTGGGGGCTAATCCATCCAGCCTGATACTGCCAACAGCAATGCATTTTCCTCTGCAGCCTGAGGACAGATCTCTTGAGCATGTGGCCACCATCACTGCTGGCCCTCACCTATACACATCACTTGGGGTCCTGAAGACTGGCCCATGCAGTTAGCCATTGCTATGACTGGCACTATTGTATACCACCAGGAGGATCAAGCTTTGTCCTATTGACACAGTTATCATTGACAATGCCATGAATATCACCCAAGGTCTTATAGAACTGCCCATCCACCAACCCCATTGCTACTACTGCCATTACTGAGCAAGCTACATAGAAGCCCAAGCATCAGCCTGCCCTGACTTGCTACCACTGGTGCCTACATACACCATCTGGTGGCCCAAGGAACAGCAAAGTGGTCGACTGCTGCAACTACTGGAGCACAAGCACCAATCTGGATGGTGATGCCACTTCTAGCAAAGCTTCACTATAGACTTCACTAACAACTTCAGTCTAACCCACTGAGGAACTTGAAGGCACACTGACACTGATTACAGCTGAAGAAATCATACATGACTACACTACTGCACCCATCTAGAATCAAAGCCAATGTACCCTACGCAACCAATACTGTAGATATATCTATAGGAAAGTATTTCCTTATGAAAACCAAGGAATACAATTGGAAGAAATTATTTTTATACCAGATGCACAAATATCAATATAAGGACACCAGAAATATAAAAAAGCAAGGAAACATGACATGTTCAAAGCAACACAATAATTTTCCAGCAACAGATTCCAGTATAAGAAAAATAAATAAAATGCCTAAAAAAATTAATAGTATTAAAGAAGCTTAGTAAGCTTACAGATTAGCAATATAAACAAATCATAAATCCAGTTCATAACCTCAATGACATGTTCAACAAAGAGATAGTCATCATAAAAAAAAAGAAATAAAACACCACAAATCCTAGAACTAAAAAATTTGATAAATGGAATAAAAAAGACAATAGAGATTTTCAACAATATACTAGAAAAATATTCTTAATATGGAAAAGCCAAAAGCCTTTCCTTTAACGACTGGAACAAGACAAAGATGCCTACTTTCACCACTCTTTCTACATAGTTGTACAATTCTTAACCTGAACAAGTGGGCAAGAGAAAACAATGAAAGCCTTCCAAATTGTAAAAGAAGAAGTCATATTGTCTCCCTTTGTAGACAACATGATCTTATATCTAGAAAAATGTGAAAACTACACCAAGAAACTCTACAGATTCAATACAATCCTCATTCAAATATCAATGACATTCTTTATAAACATAGAAAAACAATCCTATGACCTACATGGAACGACTAACGACCCCAGATAACCAAAGCACTACTGAACAAAGGGAGCAATGCTACAGGCATTATACTACCTGATTTTTAAATATACTGCAAAGCTATTATAACCAAACTGCATAATATTGGTATAAAAAAAAAAAACATTGGCCAGTGGAACTGAATAGAGAACTCAGAAATCATGCCATATTTTACAGCCAAGTAGCTTTTGACAAGGTGTTAAGAACATATGTGGGGTGATGGGTGCAGTGGCTCAGGTCTGTAATCCCAGCACTTTGGGAGGCCAAGGCGGGTGGATCGCCTGAGGTCTGGAGTTTGAGACCATCCTGACCAACATGGTGCAACCCTGTCTCTACTAAAAAATACAAAAATTAACTGGGCATGGTGGCGGGTGCCTGTAATCTCAGATACTCAAGAAGCTAAGGCAGGAAAATTGCTTGAACCTGGGAGGTGGAGGTTGCAGTGAGTCGAGGTCATGCCATTGCACTCAGCCTGAGCAGCAGAGCAGGATTCCATCTCAAAAAAATAAAAAAAACATGCAGTTGAGGAATGAATACCCTCTTCAATAAATGGTGCTTCGAAAACTGGATATCTGCATGCAAAAAAATGAAACTAGACTCTAGTCTTTCACCATGGATAAAAGTCAACAAAATGCATTAAAGACTTTAATGTGAGACCCAAAACTATAAAACGAATAGAAGGAAATATAGGTGAAATGCTTCCAAACATTGCTCTAGATGAAGATTTTGTGACTAAGACTTCAAAGGTATAGACAGCACAAACAAAAACAAACAAATGTGACCACATTCAACTAAAAACTTCTGATTTGTAAGGAAACAATCAACAGAGTGAAGAGATACTCTATATAATGGAAGAAAATATTTTTAAACTATTCATCTGACAAGGAACAATATTCAGAATATACATAGAATTCAAACAGCTCTATAGCAATAAAACAAATAATCCAATTAGGGCAAAGGATCTAAACAGACATTTCTCAAAAGAAGACATACAGATGGTCAACAGGTATATGAAAAAATGCCCAACATCACTAATCATCAGGGAAATACAAAACAAAGCTACAATGAAATATCATCTTACTCTAGTCAGAATGGTTATTATCAAAAAGACAAAAAATAATAAATGATGGCCAGGATGCAGGCAAAAGGAAACTGTTCTACACTGTTGGTGGGAATATAAAATAGTAAAGCAATTACAGAAAACAGCATGGAGATTTTTCAAAACTTTTTTTGTTGTTGTTTATTTGAGACCGAGTCTCACACTGTTGCCCAGACTGGAGTGCAGCGGCACAATCTCAGCTCACTACAACCTCCGCCTTCTGGGTTCAAGTGATTCTCCTGCCTCAGCTTCCCAAGCAGATGGAATTACAGGTGCCCGTCACTACACCCAGCTAATTTTTGTATTTTTAGTAGAGACAAGGTTTCACGACCTCAGATGATCCATCTGCCTTAGCCTTCCAAAGTGCTGGGATTACAGCTGCATCCGGCAGATTTTTCAAAAATCTTAAAATACAACTACCATAGGATCCAGTAATTCCACTACTAGGTATTATCCAAAGGAAAGGAAATCAGTAATCAAATAAATACATGCACTCCCATATTTTTACAGTGCTATCAATTTAGCTAAGGTATGGAATCAAACTGAGTATCTACCAGCAGATTAACAGATAAAGAAAGTTTGGTATATATATACCAAATGGAATATACATACATACCTAATGGAACATACATACATACCCAGTGGAATATGTTCAGCCATAAAAAATAATGAAGACCTGTCATTCCAACAACATGGATTAAAGTAGAGGTCATTATGTTAAGTGAAATAAGCCAGAAACAAAAATACAAATATAACATGTTTTCACTTATATTTGGGGCTAAAAATTTTGATTTCATGAGGTAGAGAGATAGTTACCATAGGCTGGAAAGTGTGGAGTAGGGGAATGAAGAGAGTTTGATTAATGGGTACAAACAAACAGATGACAGAATAAGTTCTAGTGTTTGATAGCACAGTGTGACTACTGTAGTTAGCAAAAATATATTGTAAACTTCCAAATAGCTAGAAGATTTTAAATATTCCCAGCATACAGAAATGGTAAATGTTTGATATATTCTAAATACCCTGATTTAATTATTACACATGTAACATGTATCAGAATATCACATGTACCCCACAAATATGTACAAGATGTACAATTATTATCAATAAACATTTTTGAAAGAAAGTATAACTTAGAGCTCTTCAACAGAGTATAATAGTGCATTAAGCCCCACATCAGAATATTATTTGCATTAACCCTCTGTGTCTGTTTTATCTTCTGTAAAAAAATAAAATTAGTGAAATCTGGCTTGCCTCATAAAAATATCTGAAAGGTCTCAATTTGGACTGAATAAGCAAGGTTGTTGATAGTAATAGGGAACACACAGAGGAAGGGGGAAAGATGTTATGTATCTTCTAGATATGTAGGTACCTTGAAAGCTTGAGGTCTGGAAGAAATAAAAGTTAACGAGTCACAAGGTTAATTCATTGGTTGTTAAAAATAATCCGTTACTGATTCCTGTCCCATGCCTAGTTTATTCTCAAAACTAAAAAGTGTATCTAAATGGTACATAGGAATAATTTGTGCTCCATACAAACTATGGCTTCATTTGGCAGAAACTTAAAAGCAAGCAGGGGTTTCAGAAAACTTTGCAATGAAAAAAGAGAAGACTTCAAGTATGTGCACATAAAGATTGTTGGCTGAAAAAAAGTGGAAAAAAATTAAAGTGGGTTATGTTTTGTGGTTGGTTTGGGGAACTTATTTGACTTTTTTGAGTTGGTCCTGAGTTGAAAGCAGTGGCAAAAATTAGGGAAGCTGGCAGTCATTGACTGAGTCCTAACTGTCCTGAAGGCCCCTGCTGGTTGCTGCAGGGTTTATAGGTGACAGTTCTATTGTAATATATGATCTGACCATTGTCTGTATATTCATCCTTTCATTACCCCATTTTGGTCACTCTCTTACTTCAGAGAGGTTGACAAATTCAGGGAAGGCTGCATCCGCAGATTTTCACCATGCATGAATTGCTCAGTCATTTCCATAGTCAACTGTATTGCAAAACTTTCTTGACTTTCTTGTTGTTATATGATCATCTAATCACAGTAGTTGTGCAGAAGCATTTAAAACTGAACAGTAGTCTCTAATAATTCTGAGCAAGGTAGAGAAATTTTCCTATTTAGGATATCACAATCACGAAGTTCTTTTTCTGGTATGAGCAAGAAAGTAGAAAGATTCAGGATACTCCAGTGATTAATAGCAGTGGGAGAAAGAGAATAACATAATCTCAAGAGATTAATAAACTGGCTGAAAAACTGTGTATGTTTCAATCAGCAGTGATGTCAATACTGCATGTAAGACCATAAGGTCAAACAGGGAGTTTAGACATAGTTAAACAGAAACATTGTTGTGCAGTGCCAGCTATTGCCCTATAAGTCTTTCCAAAAGGTCAAGGGTGAGGATATAATAAGTGATAGGTTTTTGAAGGTCTCTATGAACTTTAGTTAAAATTCCATGATTTGCCCAGATCACAGAAGCATAGTTAGTGATACTAAGAAAGGAGGTTGTTGAAGAGTCTTTTTCAGGTTTCAGAAGACTTGTTCACTTTTAGGCTCCCACAGAACTTATTTCTTATTGAGGACTTTGTCAATTTATAAAGAAGTATCATGATCTCAGAATAATTTGCTCCCCTTGTCTGCAATATCCAGTTAAACCTAGAAATACTCCCAATTATCATTTTGTAAAAAATCTAGGATAGGCTTACATATCTTTGTCATAAGAAAGTGGCTTTCTCTCTTTAGGTAGGTTATTCCCTAAAGCACAGTATTTCAGCAAAATTGTAATGTATCTTTTGAAACTTTATGTCACTTTCTGCCATTGCTAAGAGCAAGCATAGACCTCTTTAAAGGTTCTCTTATTCTCTAAATAAAGTAGGAAATTGACGGCCAATAAGGAGCAACTCAGGATTGCAGCTCCCAGCGAAAGCACAGAGGCAGCTGCAGGTGATCCCCAGGCAAGCAGGGACTAGAGTGGACCTGAGCAGTCCTACAGCAGAGGGGCCTGAATGTTCGAAGGAAAACTAAGAAACAGAAAGAAGTAACTTCATCATCAACAACCTGGACGTCCGCTCAGAGACCTAATCTGAAAGTCAATAACAACAAATACAACCGGTGGATAAATCCACAAAGATGGGAAGAAACCAGCGCAAAAAAGGATGAAAACACCCAAAACCAGAATGCCTCTCCTCCTACAAGGGATCACAACTCCTCATCAGCAAGGGAACAAAGTTGAATGCAGAATGAGTCTGATGGAACTGACAGAAACAGGCTTCAGAAGGTGGGTAATAACAAACTTCTCTGAGCTAAAAGAACATGTTCTAACCCAATGCAAAGAAACTGAGAACCTTGAAAAAAGGTTAGATGAAATGCTAACTAGAACAAACAGCTTAGAGAAGAACATTAACGACTTGATGGAGCTGAAAAACACAGCACAAGAACTTCGTGAAGCATACACAAGTTTGAGTAGCTGAATCGACCAAGCAGAAGAAAGGATATCAGAGACAGAAGATCAACTCAATGAAATAAAAAAGAGTGAAAAGAACAAAGCCTCCAAGAAATATGGGATTATGTGAAAAGACATAATCTACATTTGATAGGTTTACCTGAATGTGACAGAAAATGAATCCAAGCTGGAAAACACTCTTCAGGGTATTATCCAGGAGAACTTCCCCAACCTAGCAAGGCAGGCCAACATTCAAGTCCAGGAAATTCAGAGACCACCACAAAGATATTCCTCAACAAAACCAACCCCAAGGCACATAATTGTCACATTTACCAGGGTTGAAATGAAGGAAAAAAATGCTAAGGGCAGCCAGTGAGAAAGGTCGGGTTACCCACAAAGGGAAGTCCATCAGACTTAAACTGGATCTCTCAGCAGAAACCCTACAAGCCAGAAGAGAGTGGTGGCCAATATTCAACATCCTTAAAGAAAAGAACTTTCAACCTAGAATTGTATATACAGCCAAACTAAGCTTCATGAGTGAAGGAGAAATAAAATCCTTTATGGACAAGCAATTGCTGAGAGATCTCGTCACCACCAGGCCTGCCATACAAGAGTTCCTGAAAGAAGCACTAAACATGGAAAGGAACAACTAGTACCAGCCACTCCAAAAACGTGTACCAAATGGTAAAGACCCTTGACACAATGAAAAAACTGCATCAACTAACGGGTAAAATAACCAGCTAGCCTCAAAATGGGCAGGATCAAATTCACACACAATGACATTAACCTTAAATGTAAATGGGCTGAATGCCCCAATCAAAAGACACAGACTGGCAAACTGGATAAAGAGTCAAGACCCATCAGTGTGCTATATTCAGGAACCCATCTCACATGCAAGGACACACATAGGCTCAAAATAAAAGGATGGAGGAAGACTTATTAAGCAAATGAGCAAAAAAAAAAAAAAAAAAAAGGAGTTACAATCCTAGTCTCTGATAAAATGGACTTTAAACCAACAAAGATCAAAAGAGACAAAGAAGGGCATTACATAATGGTCAAAGGATCAATGCAACAAGAAGAGCTAATGATCCTAAATTATATACACACCCAATACAGGAGCACCCAGATAAAGCAAGTTCTTAATGACCTACAAAGAGACTTAGACTCCCACACAATAATAGTGGGAGACTTTAACACTCCATTGTCAATATTAGATCAACGAGACAGAAAATTAACAAAGATATCCAGGATTTGAACTCAGATCTGGACCAAGTCGACCTAATAGACATCTACAGAACTCTCCACCCTAAATCCACAGAATATACATTCTTCTCAGCACCACATCGCACCTACTCTAAAACTGACCACATTATTGGAAGTAAATCACTCCTCAGCAAATGCAAAAGAATGGAAATCATAACAACCAGTCTCTCAGACCACAGTGCAATCAAATTAGAACTCTGTATTAAGAAACTAACTCAGAACTGCATAACTTCATGGCAACTGAACACCTGGCTCCTGAATGTCGACTGGATAAACAATGAAATGAAGGCAGAAATATAGATGTTCTTTGTAACCAACAAGAACAAAGACACAACGTACCAGATTATCTGGGACACATTTAAAGCAGTGTCTAGACGGAAATTTATAGCACTAAATGCCCACATGAGAAGTGAGGAAAGATCTAAAATCGACACCCTACCATCAAAATTGAAAGAGATAGAGGAGCAAGATAAAAAAGTCAAAAGCTAGCAGAAGACAAGAAATAACTAAGATGAGAGCAGAACTGAAGGAGATAAGAGACACAAAAAACCCTTCAAAAAAATCAGTAAATCCAGGAACTGGTTTTTTGAAAAGATCAACAAAATAGACCGCTAGCCAGATTAATAGAAGAATGAAATAGATGCAATAAAAAATGATAAAGGGGATATCACCACCAATTCCAAAGAAATATAAACTACCATCAGAGATTACTACCAACAACTCTATGCACATAAATCAGTACACCTGGAAGAAATGGATAAATTCCTGGACACTTGGACCCTCCCAAGCCTAAACCAGGAAGAAGTTGAAACCCTGAATAGACCAATAACAAGGACTGAAGTTGAGGCTGCAATTAATAGCCTACCAACCAAAAAAAGTCCAGGTCCAGGTGGGTTCACAGCTGAATTCTACCACACGTACAAAGAGGAGCTGGTACCACACCTTCTGAAACTATTCCAAACAATCCAAAAAGAGGGAATCCTTCCCAAATCATTTTATGAGACCAACATCATCCTGATACCAAAACCTGGCAGAGACTCAACAAAAAAAAAACTTCAGGCCAATATCCACGATGAACATAGATGCAAAAATCTTCTTCAATAAAATACTGGCAAACCGATTGCAACAGCACATCACAAAGCTTATCTACTATGATCAAGTAGGCTTCATCCGGGGGATACAAGGCTGGTTCAACATACACAAGTCTATAAATGTAATCCAGCACATAAATAGAACCAAAGACAAAAACCACATGATTATCTCAATACATGCAGAGAAGGCCTTCGACAAAATTCAACAGCCCTTTATGCTAAAAACTCTCAATAAACTAGGTATCAATGGAACGTATCTCAAAATAATAAAAACTATTTATGACAAACCCACAGCCAATATCATACTGAATGGGCAAAAACTGGAAGCATTCCCTTTGAAATCTGGTGCTAGACAAGTATGCTCTCTCTCACCACTCCTATTCAGTACAGTATTGGAAGTTCTAGCCAGAGCAATCAGGCAAGAAAAAGAAAGAAAGGGTATTCAACTAGGAAAGGAGGAAGTCAAATTGTCTCTATTTGCAGATGACATGATTGTATATTTAGAAGATCCCATTGTCTCAGCCCAAATCTCCTTAAACTGATAAGCAACTTCAGCAAAGTCTCAGGATACAAAATTAATGTGCAGAAATCACAAGCATTCCTATACACCAATAACCGACTAACAAAGAGCCAAATCAAGAGCGAACTGCCATTCACAATTGCTGCAAAGAGAATAAAATACCTAGGAATACAACAAACAAAGGATATAAAGGACCTCTTCAAGAACTGCAAACCACTGCTCAAGGAAATAAGATACAAACAGATGGAAAAACATTCCATGCTCATGTTTAGGAAGAATCAATATTATGAAAATGGCCATGCTGCCCAAAATAATTTATAGATTCAACGCTATCCCCATCAAGCTACCTATGACCCTCTTCACAAAACTGGAAAAAATCACCTTAAACTTCTTATGGAACCAAAAGAGAGTCTGCATAGCCAAGACAATTCTAAGCAAAAAGAACAAAGCTGGAGGCATCACGCTACCTGACTTCAAACTATACTACAAGGCTATAGTAATCAAAACAGCATGGTACTGGTACCAAAACAGAGATATAGATCAATGGAACAGAACAGAGGCTTTGGAGGCAATGCCACACATCTACAACCATCTGATCTTTGACAAACCTGACAAAAGCAATGGGGAAAGGATTGACTGTTTAATAAATGGTGTTGGGAAAACTGGCTAGCCATGTGCAGAAAGCTGAAACTGGACCCCTTCCTGACACCTTATAACTAAAATTAACTCCAGAAGGATTAAAGATGTAAACATAAGACCCAACACCATAAAAACCCTAGAAGAAAACCTAGGTAATACCATTCAAGACATAGGCATAGGCAAGGACTTCATGACTAAAACACCAAAAGCAACGGCAACAAAAGTCAAAATAGACAAATGGGATCTAATTAAATTCCAGAGCTTCTGTACAGCAAAGGAAACAATCATTAGAGTGAACTGGCAACCAATAGAATGGGAAAAAAATTTTTTTAATCTACCCATCTGACAAAGGGCTAATATCCAGAATTTACAAAGAACTAAAGCAGATTTACAAGAAAAAAGCAAACCCATTCAAAGGTGGGCATAGGATATAAACAGACACTTTTCAAAAGAAGACATATATGAGGCCAAAAAATATATGAAAAAATGCTCATTATCACTGGTCATTAGAGAAATGCAAATCAAAACCACATTGAGATACCATCTCACACCAGTTAGAATGGCGATCGTTAAAAAATATGGAGACAACAGATGCTGGAGAGGATGTGGAGAAATAGGAACACTGTTACACTGTTGGTGGGAGTGTAAATTAGTTCAGCCATTGTGGAAGACAGTGTGGCGATTCCTCAAGGATGTAGAAATAGAAATTCCATTTGACTCAGCAATCCCATTACTGGGTATATACCCAAAGGATTATAAATGGTTGTAGTATAAAGACACATGCACTTGTATGTTCATTGCGGCACCGTTTACAATAGTAAAGACCTGGAACCAACCCAAATGCCCATCGATAATAGACTGGACAATGAAAATGTGGCACATATACACCATGGAATACTCTGCAGCCATAAAAAAAATGAGTTTTTTATGAATCAGTCATGGAACCATCTTGTCAGCAATCTGACAAAAGAACAGAAAACCAAACACCTCATATTCTCACTCATAGGCAGGTGTTGAACAGTGAGAACACATGGACACAGGGAGGGGAACATCACGCACTGGGGCATGTTGGGGGGTGGGGGGGCTGGGGGAGGGATGGGAGGGACAGCAGGGGGGCAGGGAGTTTGGGGAGGGATAACACTGGGAGAAATGCCTTATGTAGGTGATGGACGGATGGAGACAGCAAACCCCCATGGCATGTGTGTACCTATGCAACAACCCTGCAAGATCTGCACATGTATCCCAGAACTTAAAGTACAATAATAATAATAATAATAATAAAACCCATATGGTAGACCTAAAGATAAGTTTAGAAAAATAAAAATAAATTCTTGCTCCTTTGACTATATTATACCCCTCTATTGCTGATTATACAGGTATGCTGTTTCCTAGGGTACTGTTACATTTGAGGGCTGGGATTCATTGATTTTCTTGAATCCTTGGGTTTATAGTTTTCTCCAAATCTGGAAAAATTTTGGCCATTTTCTTAAGTATTTTTTTCTCTTGTTCCTTTGGGGACTCTAATTAAATGTCTGTTAGGCTGCTGAACGCTGTATTCAAAATATGTTTTTTCTATACTTTAGGATAGTTTTTATTATATCTTCTAGTGGTGTGTAGTGAACAAAACACAATTCCTGCCTTCATGATGACATGTAGTACATATTTTCATGTTATGAATGCCATGAAAGAAATGCAAAGGGAGGATGCACTTAGAGCTGTGACCTCTCAAGATGAGTTGAAGCTGAGCATTTAAAGGTAAGAAGTCAGGCATGTCAAGAACAGGGAGAAATGGCCCAGGCAGTGGCAACAGCAAGCAGCAAGTGGAAGTGAGGCCTTGGGTAGGGAGGAGACTGCTCATGGCAGGAAGTTGAGATCTAACTGAAAATGAAACAGATAACTGGAAGGTTTTAAGTAGGGAAGTAAAACCCAGTGGATGCCTTAAAACAATTTTTCATTTGCTATACTAAGAATGCACTTACTGATCTTCTGTGAAGAACTGTGTAGTATCTACAGAATAGAAACATTTCTGAATAAATTTCTTAGCTATATACAGATGGTCTTCAACTTGTGATGGAGATATGCCCCAATAAATCCTACACATCAACTGAAAATCTAAAGTTGAAAATGCGTTTAACATACTTAACTCCACCAAAACCTCATAGCTTAGCTTAGCTTACCTTAAATGTGCTCAGAACGCATGCATCAGCCTACAGTTGGGCAGAATCATGTAGTCCTCTGCACACCGTAGAGTACTGGTTACCCTCATGATCGTGTGGCTGACTGGGAGCTGTGGCTCACTGCTGCTGCCCAGCATCGAGTATCATACTGGGAAAAGATCAAAACTCACCATGGTTTCTATTGAATGCATATCACTTTTGCACCATTTTAAAGTAAAAAAATCCTAAGGTGAACCATTGTAAGTGAAGGACCATTCGTATATTTATGTTACACTTACACACACAGTGAAAAAGCAGAAGAGCCATTTAAATTATTGTCAGTGACAACTACAGTAACTTATGTGGATGGCTTTTCAGTTTCAGTAAGATACTAATAATTTCTAAAAATTTCTCTTCCAGCTGGTGGAAGTTAAAGGCCCCAGTGATCGCCTTTCACATAAGCAGATGATCTGGTTGGATGAACTGCAGAAGCTAGGGGCTGAAGTAGAAGTCTGCCATGTGGTTGCAGTTGGAGCAAAGAGCCAAAGCCTTAGCTAAAAGCTATGGAACTGGGGATATTTGGTCATACACCAATGTAAGATTTTCATAGAAAACATCATGTTTTATTTAATTTTGTTATTGTCCGTTATAAACCTGACAGTTTGACTTGTCATTGTACAGTGTCAGTATATCACAAAACAGTGTTTGCTGTACGCTCATTGATTCCACACACAGTTAAGTAATGAGCTTTTTTTTTTCTTTTCCCCCTGAGACAGAGTCTCACTTTGTTGCCTAGGCTGGAGAGCAGTGGTGTGATCTTGGCTCACTGCACCTCCGCCTCCTGGGTTCAAGCAATTCTCCTGCCTCAGCCTCCCCAGTAGCTGGGACTACATGTGTGCACCACCACGCCCAGCTAATGTTTGTGTTTTTAGTAGAGATGGGGTTTTACCTTGTTGGCCAGGCTGATCTTGAACTTCTGACCTCAAGTGATCCACCCACCTTGGCCTCCCAAAATACTGGGATTACAGGCGTGAGTCACCACACCAGCTGGTAATGAACTTTTTAAAAGGGAAAAACCTTGTTGACCATTTTTGGAGCTGGATGCATTTATATGATTAGACATGCAAAAAGCTGGAAAACTCAAAAACAAGTGATGATTCATATTTTTAGATTTTTTTGGTAAAGTGGCAAAACCAGTATTTCAAGTAATTAATACGGGAAACCAAGAATCTTGAATTTTTCTTTACTGCCCTACACATTTAGCTGTTAGACTTTAAGGCAGCAGAAACAGTTGAAATTCTAATTTCTTTAGGAATTATTTAAAAATTCTCATGAAGCTGTGTTAACCTAAGACATCGAAATGCTTGTTCTACTGATCAGGCCCGGATCATGAAAGGAGTGAAGTCTTTATCAGAGGTAGTTGTCCCTCATTGTCCTTCTCTTTGGGACCATCCCTAATAACTAGATCGGGGTATTTTCTCTGTTGGTAGTACAGTCAAATCAGGGCTGCTCATTTGTGGGAGGGTCTCAGGCTGGGCAAGGGGTGTGGTAGAAAGGTGATATATCCATGCGCCAGGCCCAGGAGTCAGGGACTGTAATCCCAGTCTCTTGACTTGTTCTGAGGCCTTCTTGGGGAAATATTACTCCTAGTTTTTATATTTATTGAATGGAAGGACCAGTTAGGGCATTATCCATCAATATCCACATGGCCTTAACTTGAGCCACTTCTGAATTACTGTTAAAAAAAAAAAGTTACTTATCAGTACCTGGCTTTAGAGGGCAAGCAGAAACATCCCATGGATGACACAGAAGTATGGAACGGAGAAGATACCTTCATGTTTTCCATCACCGTGTTCCTGTAGATGATTTCACACTAACAACGACAAACTATTGCTGTGGAAATTTTATTAAGCAATCAAAATTTCCTTAACATTCATTACTTTTAAACAAGAAGATCTCACATCTTCCTGCTCATCCCACTTGAACTCCTCAAGTCATCAATTTTAGGCACTAAGGTTTTAGTTTTCTCTGGAAATAAAATTTTAACCACTTGAGGTTACTACTGCAGCAAGCAGATTCTGCTGACGGATGTGAACAGCTTTCACCCTGTTAGTACAAATTAATATCCTTTCCTTAAATAAAGTTAGACATTTTTTGTTTCAAAATTGGTTTCCATCATAAAATGACAGCAAGACACTGTACACCTTTACTTTCAATACTAGAAATTTCATCCAGCGCGTCAGCATCTGCGGGGCATTCCCTCACACAGGCGCTGCTGGCAGGCCGCAGGGGTGCTGAGCTCTAGTGCGCTCTGTGCAGCCACACCACTGCTGTTACCACGTGTTCCTCTGATGGCAGAAGTGCTGAGCAGCTAGCTTTACCCTGGCCCGACTGAAGGCTGTCATAGTTGTTTTTCATATTATGCACAATAAATTGTGGCACAATAATCATGATATAACAACTGTCCAGCAAAAATAAAACTCTTTTACTACATCTGATTATCATAAAAATAGGCATTTTTCTATTTTAAACCATTATTAATAGTACCTAATACTTTTAAACTTGTAAATTAACAACAATAAAATACTACAGGAGTTAAAATACATAAATGTGAGGGAAGAAAATTACAGAGGGAAAAATGCTCAATCCAAACATTTAGTAGTAATAAAAAAGCAGCTAAATGAAAAAGAATTTACGATTACACTGGCAATGGTAGGATACACTGTGGTGTTAAAAGGAGACTGGGTCTGGTTTCCAATCAAGGACTGTAAAATGTTTAATAATTCTATTTGTATAAACTTAAAAATAGCCCTGATTTTCTAGGCAACAAGTTGGCAAAAACCTTGGGTTTACCCATAAAGTGAATTTCTTAAGATATTTTCTAAGAACTCCTGTCCTGTTATATCCAGAGACAATATCAATTTTTTAAAAGGCAAATAATTCAGATAGAAACAGCTACTCAGTACATATAAAGATAAAATATAGCTATCTTGAAAAAATTTGTTTTAGAAAAGGAAATAACCTAACTAGACCCTTTACTATAACAATTTTCCATATCTTAGGATGGCAGTTTAAGAAACGGTCACATTTGAAAGCATCCACGTTTTAAGCAGGGAATAAGGAGTGTGGGGGAGGTCGTGCCCCGTTTCACTGCTGTAAGCTTCAGCTTTGACTTCTACAGTGGTGGGTAGGCTCCTGTCACACAGTTTGGAAATGAGGGAGTTTCAGATCAAGCAAACAACTGTGTCTGCTCATTCTCAATTCTGCTGTCAAAAGTTGGGGTTTGGGGAGCACTTCTCTCGCTATTTATTCAAATGGCAGTGTTTTGAGAGAATCCATTTTTATTTCTCCTCTATTCCTAAGCATTAGGAGCTAAAAGAGAAGGAGAATATCTCTGCAGGCGCCCACCTCATGACCTCATTAGTTACTTCCAAGGAGAAGTGCCGGCAACAGTTCACCACGTTGCAAATACTGATGGCCAGGCCCAGCACACCTCCCAGCAAGCCTTGTTTTTGAGGGTGGCTTTTGGCATAGATGGCAGCATTAACCTCTCAGAGGACTCAGCATCCCACAGGCCACTCCCCAGTGGCTTTCAGAGGAATAGGACTTTGGGGACTCCTGGCTATGAAGCTTAATATGAAAAGCCTGTTTCCCATATGCAATGGGATTTTCACACCCCAATTTTAGAAGTAAAATTAGTTTGTTCTGCAATATTTGTATCTTAATGTCAAAGGCACTTGTAAGTTTAATTATCTACAGCAAATACTTTAAATTTAACAGTGCATATCATTTTAAAGTTAGCCCTATGAAGTTAAAAGCAAACTCCTGATTTCAAAACACAGTGATCTAAGGTCTCAAAGAAGGTGATCTAAAATAAATTCTGGCCACAGAACACTGAACCTTCATCAGGTGAGTTCAATTAGAGATAACAGAAAGTGACCAGAAAAACACATGAATACTTCCTAAAGCCTGCTGGAGGTTTTATCAGATGTAACTGAAAATGATACAAAACGCAAATTTCTTAACTTTCCTGTTGTCTGCTGCTTGGGGTTGCTAATGCGACTATCAGATAGCCTTCAGGAGGCGGTAGGAAAAATGGATGGAGACAAAAATGTAGCAGACAGAACAGAACAATTTGATCACAGTTATGATCACAGTTACAAGAGCCAGACCTGTAATGACAGAAAGACAGAAACAAAATTTACATGTTTTACAGTAAGTGTGAAAAAAGCATGATTCAACATGTTTTTAAATATTAGTGCAAATTCCAACTATTATTATTACATATAAAGTTATTAGAGCTTCAAATGCCTAGGTTAGCAATTTGAATTTGGAGGAAAAAAGTTTACAGCTTCCCTCAAAATGTTCAGAAAACACCCTATTTTAGTCTTCATTTGCTAATGTCTCAGTAGACAACCATATTTTGGCCCCACTTAAAAATTTGCTTAATGGCGTTCCTAAAATGCTTCGTCTGCACAGATTCCCTACAGGAGAAAATGGAAATGAGGAGGAGAGAAACTCTGGTGTCCCCGAGGTGTCGTTGGGGCCATTGGCTCTGAAGTACATCCTGCTCTGGCCCAACTCCCCATAGCAGGCCTCTAGGGGGCCACTGCGCTGCTGCCGCAGCATCCTGCTCAGCACATCAACTTCATCGGCCAGGACAGAGAGCTTGTGAAAGGCTGTGATGGAGCCGCCTAGGCTGATCTGGGCCTCGGGAACCCAGCGGAAATAGCACAGTTTCCACAGTTTTAAGTGTGTTCCAGAGACACGTGGCAGAATAACAGCGTGCAGGTCAACTGGCTTGGAAAACCATTCTCTAAAATACTGCTCCATGTCACTGTTCTGGCTGTTGGTTTGCTGAGGTGGATCTGGCTTTAGTTTTAATATCAATGAATTTCTCCTTGGAAGTAATTCTTGGTCACTGATGATTCCATTCTTTAAGGAAGACGGCATTCCTCTTAGTGTGGAGCTGTAGCTTTTCTATACAGAAGAGATTTTACCATTATGTTCCAGGGTTTCCCTTTTTAGAAAGATTTAAGGATGCAATGGCAAATATAAACTCAACACTATGAAAAAATTAATGGAATTTCCACTTCAAAGAACATTTTCCTCCCTTCTTTGCAGTCCTGATTCTAATCCTCCTCCCCTTAAAACTTTTCTTAGGTGTTGACTCTACCTAGGCTATCACCATCAGCCTGAATAGGGGTAGGGATGAGAGTACCTGCTAGCCACTAATTTGCTTAAGGATAAGTTCTAAGACTAGGGTTGGGGAAAAAACCCAGACCTGGCTGATTGTATCAAGAACAGCAGACTGGATGGGTTTCAGTAAACGGGACTGGCAGGCTCAGAGCTGCAGTCTGCTCATACTCAGGTACTGAGGCTTCGTGGGCCTCACACACCAAGAAGAAAGTCGGGATACAGTCATTTCAGTTAAAAAGGGAATGACCCCTCGGAAACCGCCATTGGCAGTGTTACTGTTGGAAGTACCTTTACTTTCAATGCCCTCTGTTCTGAAAAAGACGTGTTTGGTTACATGTGAGCCAACATCAGGTTTTGTTAGCTGTCATTTACCTTTGTCCGTTTAAAAGACTTCATGGAGCCATTCTGTACACAAGGTGTGCTCTTTCCAATGTAGAAGGGGTTATGGAAAAGGGTGCGGTCCTTTGCTGTAAACTGGAGTGACCAGTCCCAAACAGAGGGGAATTTTAAGCCCTTCTCATCACCCAATTGGATATTTTTGCTTATAGCAAATTCCTGCAAAATAAATAAAGTATTTGAACATCTGTGAAAAGATGCAAAACTAAGGATTTTCTCATGAATTCCTTTTTTCAGATGAGCCATTCATCATTATACAGGTTAAATGTTCTGTACTGCAGCTCTCAAAACCCACCAGAGCAGCACTTTCACTTCAAGAGAGGAGGCGCTCCTGGCCCTTGAGCTCAGAGAAGCCCGACAGTCCCCATGAACAAGGAGTGTGCTATTCAGGTGCCCTCTGCCTTAGGACCCCAAGGAAGCTGTGCCCTTTGTGCAGTAAGAATGTTATTAAGAGAAGTTTCACTAACCTGATACCAGAAAGTCTTAAACATGTTGAATTTATTTCTGTAATTATAGTATTTTACTTTTATGAGCACATGGTCAGTACATTTAAGCAGTTACCTGTTGCTAAGTGGACTAACAAAATCTTTGGATGGAAATCACTACCACCAATTTTATAACTTATGTCTAGGTGCGGAGCCACACTTCACTGAGTCAGTGATCTCAAATCACAGGCCACAGACTCGGGGTAGGGAGGAAGGAATCAACTCCCCTACGGCCCTAGCAGATGGCTAAGACCATGGAGACCATGTACACAGGAGACCCCTCTTCACAGGAGCCCACCTCTGGCCTGGACTCTGGGCTGGTACAGCGTGGTCATCTGGCTTCTCACCGCAGCAAACTGAGGTAACACAAGGCTACAGGGTGACAGCCAACCACTTCACTGTGAGAAAGATATGGAGGTCCTCTGGAAGGCAGCCTAGACCATCTCTATGAAGCATAGTCAGTCACATTTAGCAATGTGGAGAAAGGACGCTCAGCGGAGTGATGGCAGAAGGCTACCACAGCGGCGTATACACAACAGTTCCCTCAAGGACATATCCCTAAACACAGAGTCTCTGGATGGTGGGAAATGTTGGATTCTTTGTTCTGTGCCTTTCAGTACTCTCCAAATTTTCTACCAAAAAAAACCCCCAAGAATTTATTTGGAAATTATTAAAAAGGCAAAGAATGTTACTAGGAAAAAAATATACAGCAGGAGGCCAGGTGGCATTCCCTGCCACAGTGGTGGCTTGGAATCATCAAGAAATGAATACGCTGTGTAACAGCACAGAGCATTTTTAAAATTTTTACAAAATTTTCTATTTCAAGTAAGTAAAAATTCATTAAGCACCAAATACACATATTCTTAAAAATTTTTAGTCACTTGAAATTGCATCATACACGTACATGGATTAAAAACAACCCATTTGCTTTAGACACTGTCAAGAACGGAAACCTAGTAAAACATGAACCCAAACCTATTTTAATGGCCCTTCAGTAAGTATACAGAAACTGTCCTCTTGGCTAAGCGTGGTGGCTCATGCCTGTAATCCTATTACTCTGGAAGGCTGAGATGGGTGGACTGCTTGAGTTCATGAGTTCAAGACCAGACTGGGCAACATGGCAAAACCCTGACTCTACAAAAAAAAAAATACAAAAATGAGCTAGGTTTGGTGGCATGTGCCTGTAGTCCAAGCTTCTCAGGTGGCTGAGGTGAGAGGAGTGCTTGACCCTAGGAGGCAGGGGATGCAGTGAGCTGAGATCATATCACCTGGGTAACAGCCAGATTCAGTCTTAAAAGAAGATGATGTCCTCTTTTTTAGAAGGTGAAAATTATAAATATTTATCTCCAAGGGGTATCAGATTTTCTATAAACGCTACCTGGCCAGTAGCACCTAAGGTGGCCTCAGAATCAAAAAAAAAGAAATGCTTTGGGCTTTTGGCTGTGTGGAAGGGGCTGAGGACGGTTAAGAATCATGACCCTTAGTCAATGACCAGCTCCTGCTAGGGAGGAAGGGAGAGGGAGATTCATGTTAGTATTTGTCAGAAAAAGCCTTTTTTTTGGGGTAAGGGGGCTTTCTAGCAAAAACCAGAAAGCCTGCTAGACAAATTCTAACAGAGCTGTAACACTAGAAAAAGCCAAATTCAATAAATAGAGCACTAGAACATGAAGAGAGAAAGCAGATGAAATCCTTGTAGAAGTATTTTTTACAGCTCCCTCGATTCAATTCAGTAACACTCACACCTGGTGAGAAGTCTCAGCACATGCAGCATCAGCCAAGCAGCAGAGGCAGCGGCGTCTGGGGCCAGGAGTCCTCCACGCAGATACCCACCCAGTGCACTCCCAGTCCCCAGACCCCAAAGTCTTTGTCCTCGCCTCATGCACCTTTTGTAGGCTCACACTGTGTGCACAGGGTAGTGAGGGAGAGACTGGGGAAGAGCTGAGAGAGGCAAACAAGGCCAAGGGCAAGCCTAGCTCAAAGCAGATGGGGGGCCCAAGAATGATTACGGTGACGACAAATGAAAACGAGCAACTGGGAGAGCATGTATTTTAGGAACAAATAAGCGTTCCATGCCTCAGGAGCCTCTGAGCACGTATCACTGGTCCAGCAGACTCTGGCTCTGTCACCCAGGCTGAAGTACAGTGACAGTCTCAGCTCACTGCAATCTCTGCCTCCTGGGCTTAAGCCATCCTCCTACCTCAGCCTCCCCAGTAGCTGGGACCACAGGTGTGCACCACTACATCAGGCTAATTTTTTATTTTTTGTAGAGACGGGCTGACGGTGTTGCGTTTCTTTGAGCCCTGGGCTCCCCAGAAGTGGCAATGTTGGACAAACCCTCCTGCTTTTTGTGTCCTGAGAACTGACTCCCGTGAACTGAAATCAGACTGCCTGCCCTCCCTCCCTCCCGATTCCCCTGTTTTCTGACTATCAAATCCCAGGCCTTGTCCTTTTCTTTGGGACGCCCATTAATTAAATTCTCCCTCCTACAACAGCCTGAATAAAATCAGCTCCTTAACTAACCAGTGTGTGTTGTCTTTTACACTAACAAATCCAGAATAATTTATATGTCTTTAGGAAAATTTGCATAATGCTTCACAGTTTACAAAATGTTTTCACCTCATACAATGAGACTAAAGGCAGAACTGTTAGTCTGACAGATCCATTTTACAGGTAAGGAACCTGGACTCACAGGCTGAAGCCTGAACGCAACATGCGCCGAGCACATTTCCTAGACCAGGGTCAGAATTCAGGTTTCCTGCTCCCCAGGCCACACTGCCCAGCCCAGGGCCTTACTGCTGAGGCTGAAGACCCCAGAGCTCACTGTGAGGGTAACTGACCTAGAAAGGCTTTCTGGAGGCCCACGAGAGCTATCCCTTTCTGTTTCTCTCAACGGTCTCTGCAGCAATTGTCAGCTTCTGTTGTTGGATCAAGCATGGGTGAGACAGCACTTTGGTCCAGAATGGTTCCCACCAGTGGCAAGCAGTAGCTAGTTTCAAGTTTGCCTTAAGACCCTGCTTAGTCATAAATGACTCTTCCTCTAGATCAATGAATTGTGACGGGAAACTTAGAACTCTTGAAGGAAAATAATCTTGTTTTGTACAACTTTTTATCCTACTGACCTAGGAAATAAACATCCTGTAACAGGGCTTTGGTTTTTACTACCCAATAGCCCAAATGCGAAATATAAATACAAAAGCATGACATTTAAGGTGGTTAAAGTAATTTACATCTTTAAAGGGGTTTACTACAAAAAATTACATCAGAGTAAAACATAAAAAATGTTCACTCATAAAAATAATTTCCTAGATTTTTGTGTCTTTAGTTTATTCAGAAATTTCAGCCGAAAATAGTAGTGAGTTTTAAATCATAGATTTTAAATAGGCAGTTAATTATACTTTAATTATGCCTTGATAAAGCTGTGAAAACAAGAAAAACGTAGCGAGGGCCACAGGGTGGCTTACCGTGCTTTGCTTCACTCGCTGGTGAGGGGAGTTGAACAAGAAGGTGCCGAACAGTGAGATCCAGGTGCTGTCATACAACACTGCCAGGTAGGTTTCCGAGAACTCGAAAGCTGCAGGATATTGTTCTAATAGCTGCCAGGTGGCATCCAAGAACAGCAAAAATAAAGGAGACTGGCAAATACAAAGAGAAATGTGATCATTTAATGTTATCCTTCAGCCATTCACAATGACTTCAAAATGTACTGCTGATGTTAAAGAAGAGATGAATGAGAAAACATCTAAGCCTAAAACACTTGGCTCCTAAGCTGAGCTAAGGATAGATGATAAACATCTACCAAACCCAAGAAGTCATATTCAACCATGATAAACATCACAACCCTTATTTGCCCAGTAAGTATAACGACTCAAATTGGCAAAGCACACAGCTGAGTAGGTTGCCACTATATAAAGGACAAAGAGCAAAATATGTGTTTAAACATGACCTAGAAACAATTCTTTAGATTATATAACAAAACCAAACCATCAACAAACTTCTGTAATTTTTGGTTGATCCTGTAGGCTCACGATCAGAAAACACTTTGCTATCAGCCTAGGTCACATGGTGTGTCACATGGTGTGTCCCCAAGTACAGCAGCTGATGACCACTATTTTTTATGAGACACCACAAGTCCAATGGTGGTCTCTGAAACAACCTTCTAAAAACTGATCTGACTTGCCTGGCCTGTAAGATACTTGTAAGGCCTTCCACAGTCTAACTATAAATCCAAGGCAGCCACTAACTCCACAGTTGTTACAAAGGTGGCCGTCTCAAACTTTCCATCATAACCCATGTATCCCATTCTAAGAAAATGTGATATTCCAAAGGTGATTTTTCCAAATAGCTAATGTGCTTGTTATCTGTTTTACAAGATTTTATTAAGAATTTTTTCAGTACTTTTCCACTAAAACAAATTCAATAGACAACTTTAAAAAATGTCACCCTCATAGTTAGGAGAATCTTTATAATAAGTACATCAATTTGAACTCTAATCCATTAGCTAGTTTTGGACTGAGGAAGCTAAGTTGTACGAAATACAGTTTTTAAAAGCCCCTTCATCTTTTAAAGACATAAAAAGGCATGAAGATTTTGTTACCTCTTTCTCTGATCTCTTCAGATGGTTGCATCTGTCTAGAAATTGATATCCTGCCATGACCCACTCCTTTTGTATCAGACTCTGAAATCCAACAATTGTCCTAAAATAGGGATCCAGCATCACTTGAACAAGAGAAGCTACTAAACAGCTCAAGTCTCTTCCTTCCTCCTCTGTCAATAAAATGGAAAGAAAATGATTACAACATACAAAAATGCTGAGAGAAAGGGAAGGAAAGGTAAACTAGATAATTTAGTATTCTGCACACATAGGCTGCCTTCCAGATAATCTGTATAAAGAAATTTTACTGGTTTCCAGCAACTCTAAAATATTACAGACTTGTAGATAAATTAGCACTTAATAGAAGATGGTCTTTTATAATAGATATCTGCCAGATAATAAAGGCTCATCAGTCACACTTTTTACATTTGAATGATTTGTGGTAGAAAATCCTTCTAGACTCCACTCTACTGCTCTTTTGTCAAGGTATTAAGTATAAGATAATCTTTCCACTGACAACTCCACATAGCAATACTGAGAAGTGAATGGGGAAAGTGGGACCATTCACTATCACCTGAAACTGTGGCCAACAATTCCCTCCTGTCTTTTACAGTTGTTGTCCTTTCCAATGAGGTCAGAATTAGCAAAGCCAGGGAAATGAGAAGAAACCTACTGACCAATATCCTTGTTGATTACAGATGTAAAAATCAATAAAAATATGAGTAAACCAAATTATCCAGGAATGCAAAGTTGGTTTAACATTTGTCAATCATAGTAACATACCACAGTAATAAAATAAAGGACAAAACTAACACAATCATCTTATCAGATGCAGAAAAATTCTACATTCATTCCTGTTTAGGAATAAAAGGGAACTTCTTTAAACTGATCAGAGACATCCACAAAAAAACTACAATTAATGTTATTCTCATTGGTGAAAGACTGGATACTTTCTCCCTAAGATCAGGAAGACGACAAGGATGTCTGTTCTCTACACATCTCCATCTCATTGTCCTGGAGAATCTAGCCAGAGCAATTAGGCAAGAAAAAGAAAATAGAAGGCATCCAGATCAGAAAGAAAAAGGTAAAAACTGTATTTGCAGACAATATGATCCTGTATGTAAAAACTATGCAATCCACAAAATAACTACTAGAACTAATAAATGAGGCCAGTAAGGTCACAGAAATGCGATACACAACAATCTGAGCACACAATAAACCTGAAAATGAAATTAATAATTATATTCACAGTAATATCATTTAAGAGATTTAACAAAATAAACATAAGACTTGCACAATAAAACATTGCTGATAAGATGAAAAATCTAAATAAATGAAGCAGCATAATTCATAACAGCCACAAAGTGGAAACAATCCAAATGCCAATCAACAGGTAAATGGGTAAGCAAAATGCACTTAAATAGTGGAATACAATTCAGAAATAAAAAGGAACAGATTGCTGATACATGCTACATGAACGAACCTCAAAAACATGTATGTTGAATGAAAGAAGCCAGAGGCAAAAGACCACAAATTGTATGATTCCATTTACATGAAATGCTGAGAAAAGGAAAATCTAGAGACAAAAAGATCAGTGACAGCCTGGAGCTGGGACACAGGTCTTTTTGGGGTGATGAAAAATTTCTAAAACTAGACTCTATATATTTACTAACAATTATTGAATTACAAATTCAAAAACGAGTGAATTTTATAGTATTTAAATTTTAACTAAACTGTTTAATATAAAAATGTTAGTAAAATGAAGGTTCAGTACTACTTCTGAGGCCTTTTGTATTACAAATGCATGGAGAAATGGACGATAAATAGGGTTCTCCAATATGATGAGAACACCCCCTGGATGAGAGAGAAACTGTGACTATTAGGCTCTGCATGCACTTGTGAGTTAAACACACACTGTGGCTGCATCAGTTCAGGATTACTTTATATGATACATTACTATTTTATTTTTTTCCTAAAGGTTTTAAAGATTTTTTGCCTCATCAAAGTCAATTAAGTTTGACAGTTGTTAAAAGTACTTTTGCAAGCTTGGTTGGGTGCAGTGGCTCATGCCTATAATCCCAGCACTTAGGGCAGCTGAGGCAGAACACCTAAGGTCAGGAGTTCCGAGACCAGCTTGGCCAACAAGGGTGAAACTCTGTTTCTACTAAAAATACAGAAATTAGCCGGGCATGACATTGCATGCTTGTAATCCCAGCTACTTGGGAGGCTGAAACAGGAGATTCACTTGAACCCTGGAGGTGAAGGTTGCAGTGAGCCAAGACTGTGCCACTGCACTCCAGCCTAGGTGACAAGAGTGAAACTAGGTTTCAAAAAAAAAGTGCTTCTTCAAGCTTAAGCAACATTTTGTATTCAAACACTATGCAACATGAATATACAGTCATCCTCAGTATCCATGAGGAACTCATTCCAGGACCTCCCTTGGATACCCAGATCCATGAATACTTAAGTCCCAGATATAAAATGATGTAGTATTTGCATGGAACCTATGCCCATCCTCCTGTATACTTTAAATCACCTCTAGATCACTTATAATACCTAATACAATGTAAATGCTATGTAAATAGTTGTTATACTATACTGTTTAGGGAATAATGACAAGGAAAAATGTCTGTTCATGTTCAGTATCGCTGAAATTTTTCCCCCCAATATTTTCAATCCTGACTTGGTTGACCACAGATGGGAAACCCATGGATAAAAATGGCCTATTTTATTATCAGAAGGTAGTTTTTAGTCTATCTGCAAACTTGGAAATTTTATTAGCTATAAAGTTATTTAATATTATCCTTTGCTTAACTGTAAGATTTTTACGTTGCTGTTTATTCCTACCAAATATTACATTACTAGCTATTCAGTTCAGTCTATTTCTTAATATCAAACTATTCATAATTTAGCATGAGCCAGAAGGTATTTAAACTAAAACAAATTTGTATGAATTAGAAAGACAGCAAAATTAGAGAGAATGCCCTGTCAAAATTACCACTAAGTATTAATCCAATAAAGAATGGGACCCACTCTTCCCATAAAACAGGAAGGATAATTTAATAAAGAGTAAAACCTGAACTCCCTTCTATTCTTCTATTTTCAGTCCTTGTGCCACGGGTGTTTTTTTTTTTTTTTTTTTTTTACCTGGAGACAGAGTCTCCCTGTGTTGCCCAGGCTGGAATGCAGTGGTGTGATCTCTGCTTATTGCAACCTCTGCCTCCGAGGTTCAAGTGATTCTCCTGCCTTAGCCTCCCAAGTAGCTGAGACTGTAAGTATACTCTACCACACATGGTTAATTTTTGTACTTTCAGTAGAGATGGGGTTTCACCTTATTGGCCAGGATGATCTCGAACTTCTGACCTCAAGTGACGCACCCACCTCGGCCTCCCAAAGTGCTGGAATTACAGGCTTCAGCCACTGTGCCCAGCCCGTGCCACTGTTTTACTCAAATAATGTGCAAAATCTGTAATGTATTTGCTGGTACTGTAGTAAATAAGAGATAGCTAACACTTATGTGATTTACTTGAATGGGACAAGCAGTAAACCATAGTTGGCTGGCATGGTGGTCATGGTGCTTTCAGGAGTTACTTTAGTTACCTTGTAGGACTACAGACAGATGTTTGCTTTCTAGCATGTACACAAGTTCTGCTGAATGCTTAAGGAATATCCTGAAGAGAGAAAAGAAAAAATAGTTTAACAATCAAATCTCCACTACAAATACATAAAGTACTTGAAGTCAAGCAAATCTAATTTCTCTCACTTTACAGATGCTGTTTGACTCATGATGTTCTCATAAGTCATGATCCATGATGATTCAATGGGTTTATCATGACTATGTCTTAACTTATGATGACTTAAGTCCTGATGAATCCACTGTAAGCTGAAAATACCCTAAACTGAAAATGCGTGGCTGACTGGCAGCTGTGGCTCCCTGCTGCTGCTCAGCATCACAAGAGAGAATTGGCTGCTTTCTACTGAATGCAGGTAGCTTTCATATTACCGTAAAGTTTCTTTAGTATTTTTATGACTCCTCAAAGGAGTACATTTTGTAATTTTTTTTCTTTTTAAAAGACAGAATCTCATTTTGTCACCCACACTAGAGTGCAATGACATTATCCTAGCTTATTGTAAACCTGAATTCCTGGCCTCAAGTGATCCTCCTGCCTCAGCCTCCTGAGCAGTTAGGACCACAGGCACGTGCCGCCATGTCTGGCTGGTGTTAAAATTTTTCTGTGGAGATGGGGAGTCTCACTATGTTGCTCAGGCTGGTTTTCAACTCCTGGCCTCAAGTGATCCTCCTGCCTCAGCCTCTCTAGGGAAATAGGCACATGCCACCATGCCTGGCTACTTTTAAATTGTTTTGTCGAGATAAGGTCTCATTATGTTGCTCAGGCTGGTTGTGAACTCCTGGCCTCAAGTGATCTTCCTCCTTCAGCCTCCCAAAGCTTTGAAATTACAGGCCTGAGTTACCATGACTGGCCCCATTTTGTTTTTTTTGAGATGGAGTCTTGCTCTATTGCCCAGGCTGGAGTGCAGTGGCACAATCTCAGCTCATGGCCACCTCTGCCTCCCAGGTTCAAGTGATTCTCCTGCCTCAGCCTACTGAGTAACTGGGACTACAGGCACAAGTCACCCTGACTGGCTAATTTTTTTATTTTCAGTAGAGAGAATGCTTCACCATGTTGGCCAGGCTGGTCTTGAACTCCTGACCTCAGGTGATCCACCCGCCCCAGCCTCCCAAAGTGCTAGAATTACAGGCATAAGCCACCATGCCCAGCCCCATTTTATAATTTTTATATCAGGGAAATTCATTAACCCTTTATAAAAAGGAAAGGGTTGACTTAGGACAAAAACTGCAGAGATTGAGATTAGTGGTACCACAGACACAGATGGGGATGGGGGTGCACCTGTAAAAGGGCTAACAAGGGGAAGCCTTGCCATGGAACAGTTCTGTACCTTCCTGTGGTGGTGGTGGTGATATGAATCTATGCGGTGGTGGTGATTATAAAATCGCACAGCTCTGTTAAGTGCATGCACACATACAAGAGCATGTATGAACTGGTGAGTAAGATCTATCCAGTGTGCCAATCGATGTCAGCTTCCTGGTATGGATGCTGTATTCTAGTTACGAGATGTTTGTTACCATTGGGGGAAGCTGAATGAAGAGTGAGTACATGGCTCTCTGTGCTATTTTTGTACCTCCAGTGAGTCTGTAATTATCTCAAAATAAAAAGTTTAAGGAAAAGAAAGTAAGGAAATGGTACAAACCTTACGTATTCTAACCATCGAGTATTTTCCAGTGAAGATAACCATTTCTCTTCAGTTTCTTCAAAAGGCTCTGTAATACATTATACACATACATTTTTACTTTTTAAGTTTATTTTATATGATCTGTATCAGAGTTAAGTGATACATCAGTTTCTAATATTTAAAAGTTGGCTTTAAGTAAATATCACGCATTTTCACTTTAATAACATGAAATAAGCATTTAAGAAGACATTACAATTCTGAGCCGAGGGCAGTGGCTCACGCCTGTAATCCCAGCACTATGGGAGGCCGAGATGGGCAGATCACCAGGTCAAGACATCAAGACCAGCCTGGCCAACATGGTGAAACCCTGTCTCTACTAAAAATACAAAAATTAGCTGGGCATGGTGGCAGGCACCTCTAGTCCCAGCTACTTGGGAGGCTGAGGCAGGAGAGTGGCTTGAACCCAGGAGGCAGAGGTTACAGTGAGCCAAGATCGCACCACTGGTCTCTAGGCTGGTGTCAGGGTGTGACACCATATCAAAAAAAAAAAAAACACACACACACACACACACAAACATTTAAAATTCTGTAACAAAATGAACCAAAGCATTCCCCTGGGGCTCCATCATCTTCTCTCTCGCTCTTTCAGGAAAATCTTGTAAAGTCCAACCAACTCTGACTCCCAACAACTAGGAATTCCACCCTTCCCTGCTCAGCCCATGCCTTGATCCTGGCCCTCCTGACCTGTGAGGTCAGGTGCCCAGGCCCCAGCCCTTGGCTTCCTCACTGCAAGCCTTGCCTTCCTGCTTCCCTGCCCCTCCCCTGCTGCCAGTGCTGCCTTTCTGCATGGCTCATGTGGCCTGAGGGCTGACCACTGCATGATGAAAGGCAACTTCAATTCCCTGCCCAGAGTGCACACTAGTTTTTTCAACAACTTGCCCTTGCGCTGCCCCTGCAAGGCCCTCCCCCAGGGAAGTGCTCACTCATTGCTCAAGATCTGCTGCAAGGCTGCCTTTGCCAACTCCCTCGTGACTTAGAGGCTCTCTCGAGGAGGACCCACATTACACCAAAGATGCTGTCATGTGACTCATCACCCAGGACACATTGAAGCCACCTGATGTTTGCTCAGATATATCAGAACTCGAGGCTACAGATACAACACAGCTGTTTGATACCCATGTCCAGTCACCTATCTCTAAGTATAACCATATGAATTAAAATCTTAATAAGTTTGTCTATAAGGTAATACAGTGTTCTACTCAGCAAATACTTTTACAAAAGTATTCTACTATGACCTTTCATGATTTGAAGGAAATTTAATACATTCATTTTTCCCTTTCTAAAACAAAAAGTAGTTTAAACTTAATTCCCTAGGAGGTTCTGACGTTCTCATACAATAATAATTCATACAAATACTTCCATAGACTCCTTAAATATATCTATTTCTATATATTTAAAGGAACATCACTTTTCATGACATCTCATACAATTCTGTATCCTGTGTTGTTCATATATATGAAATAAGAATGAAATTACCATTAACGCATAGCTGCTTCAGTTTTACAAATGCTGCCTGTACTTCTTGAATATTAGGCAAGGTCTTATCCAAATCTGACTTGTAAACATCACTTCTCTGTGGGTGACTTTTAGTTATTGCATTACAAATCCTAATAAAGACAAAAATCCTTTAGTCATTACTCATTCACTTAGCATGTATTTATTTAACACTTACGACAGGGCAGGGCATTATTCTAACAGCTGGGGATAGAGAGAGGAATGAGACAGGTAAGGTCTCCGTCTTCATGGAGTTTACTTTTTTTTTTTTTTTTTTTAAAGACAGAACCATTGCTTATTTTTTAGTTTTAGAAACTATTCCCATCAGGTTTCTCTGCATGATTTTTCTGTATCCTGATGAAACTGAGAGCGAAATTGAGAGGAAGACAAGTAAACTTTGTTTCCCTCTTATCATCCAACTTCTCACACGAATCTGGTGTTGACCATGGCAGAAAGCTGCCATTCACATCATCCCCACCCCCACGTGCAGTGGACAGAATGAATTCAATCATTCCCTTATTTCTGATGGGAGAAAATAAGCACATCCATTGGAACACTTGCCCAGGAAACAGGAACACTGGTGAGTGGGCGGCGTGGCATTTAGATTGTGGAGACCCTTCACTCCCACATCTTTCCACGTGATGTGGACAGAAGGATAGCAAAGCAGACTCACATTCTCCAGCTCTAGAGAATGCAAAGCACCTATCCCCAGTCTTAACGATTTGCTGCGGGATGAACTGCAAGTACAGACATTCCCCAAAATTCCTCCCACTCCTCCTCTATTCTTAGGAGAGAATGAGCTGCTATAAATGTGTGCCATGGGGTCTCTAGATGTTTTCAAAGGCAACAGCCAGAACTGGCATTCCCACCTGTATTCAAGGGGTAACTTCCACACCACTAAAACAAACAAACAAAAACAAATTGCTATTTTTCTTCCAGAATAAAGTAACATAAATTAGTGTGGAATGCTTAAAAACGCCTTAAAAAGGTAAGAAAAATAAAATCACTCAGAATTCTAAAATTTTTGATGTAAATCTTTCTGGATTTCTATGCACCTTTATGGAATTTAATGTACACATGTATGGAATTTAATGTACACATGTACACTGTACATTTGCTTGATAAACTGATTTTTAAAAATCAACTGATCAACATGAATATGCTCCCATTTCATTAAAATATGTAATGATTCACGAATCTGCATGTCATCTTTGTGCAAGGGCCATGCTAATCTTCTCTGTATCATTCCAATTTTAGTTGATGTTCTTGGTGGTGGTGGGGTAGATAATAACAATAAAATTAATGGGCTGTGGTGAATGCCACGGATGGTGTAATTAATCATGGGATTACAGGCTACTTTAGGTCACACAGTCAAAAAAGGCTGCCCTGTGAAGATGGTATGAAAGCTGACACCTGAAGAATAGAGAAGCAATGCAAAGATCTTGAGGAAATGATGCTTAAACTGAGATGTAAAGGATGAGTGAGTGAGCTGGACATGGTAGCTCATTCCTGTAATCCCAGCACTTTGGAAGGCTGAGGTGGATCACCTGAGGTCAGAAGTTCAAGACCAGCCTGACCAACATGGTGAAATGCTGTCTCTACTAAAAATATAAAAAACAGCCAGATACAGTGGTGGGCACCTGTAATCCCAGCTACTCAGGAGGCTGAGGCATGAGAATCACTTAAACCCAGGAGCTGAGATCACACCACTGCACTCCAGTGTGGGTGACTGAGACTCTGTCTCAAAAAATAAAAAAAAGAACGAGTGAGCGCCAAGTGGGTAAGCGTGGAGAGTGTTCCCAGATGAGCGCAAAGAAGGAGTCGAGAAGGGAGGGGGACTGGACAATGTCAGGAGGTTGAAAACACCAGGGAAAGTGCAGGCAGAAGGGGGAAATGATGGCATTTGTAACACACAGGCAGAGGTGGAGCTGAGTGGAAGCACACGGGTTTGTAAGGTGTCTGAAAAGTGAAGTAACAAAATCTGAGGAGGAACTGGAGATGGGGAAGAGAAAGAAAGAGGAAGGCATCCAGGATGACCCTTCAGTTTCTGAGAGCAGGCTGGGGAGGGCATGGAGGCCATATCCCTGAGTTTGGTTTTAGACATAGTAAGTTTAAGGGGCCTTCGAGACCTCCATGTAGAAGTTAAGTTAGACTGAAGGTATAAATGCGTTGGCCACTAAAGCCACATTCTTGGGGGAACTTCTTTAGGAAAGGAATATAGAACATGAGGAAGCAGAAGCCTTAGAATCTGTGTAACGTCTGGAGAGAAAAGGATGGGTCTGCAGAAGGCACAGAGTGCCAGCGAGGAAGAGAAGCTTCGGGAGCGTGGAGAGGAGCAGAGGCTGAGGGCGTAGGCAGCTTTAGAGAGAGAGTGACCAATAGTACTCCCCACTGCTCTGAGTACAACCGAGAAACGCCTCCTGCTTTAATGACATGGAGGTTACTGATGACCACAGCAGAGGATCCCAGACTACTCTGTGATGGCTAATTAAAACCACTGTTCTAGCTATTGCAAATGCATAGATCTAAATAAGACACATCAAACTACAAGAAAAGTTTGATTTACCCTGAAGTATCTCAACTGGCTATCACTGCACTTTGCAAGTATGTTACAGGAAACGTTATAGCAAGATGTCAGCACCAACAATTATATTTAGTGTAACTCCACTGTCAGTTAATTTTAATATAATCACATTCTTTTCAAAAATTTATTTATTTTTTGAGATCGGAGACTTTTTTTTAAATTACATTTTAGGTTTTGGGGTACATGTGAAGAACATGCAAGACTGTTGCATAGGTATACACACGGCAGTGTGATTTGCTGCCTTCCTCCCCATCACCTATATCTGGCATTTCTCCCCATGTTATCCCTCCCCAACTGCTCATCATCACTGGTCATTAGAGAAATGCAAATCAAAACTATATTGAGATACCATCTCATGCCAGTTAGAATGGCGATCATTAAAAAATCTGGAGACAACAGATGCTGGAGAGGATGTGGAGGAAACGGCAATTCTTATACAAAACACAGTGCTAACTAATTAAAACACTATGTGTTTTGCTAACTATTTTCAATTAGTAGGCAACTCACTTACTTATACATGACAAGTAAAACTATCTAAAGTGATGATCATTTCTTGATTACCTCTGGTCAATCTTCCTCTGCTGCAGCACGTCTTTGATGAGGGCCATTCGCACGAGAGCACTGCCATTAGAGTGGCTCCAGCACCAGAGCTAGGGGAGAGGCAGAGTCCTTACTTCACTGTGTAGAAACAAGGGATGTCAGCATTCATAAAATCCAACAGAAATCACTTACTGGCATCCTTCTCCCAACAAAAGAATGGGAAAAGATCTTTAGATCTTGGTCTGCTAAAGAACTTGGTACTACAAAGTATTCTGGAAGGCTGGAGGGGAAACAAAAAAAACATACATATGAGTCCTGGCTAGAAGCAGGAATAATGTGCTCCTGAAGACCCCATAAATAATTAAGCACATTTATCCCCATTTAATATGCATCCCACTAGTAGCCACA
Source organism: Cacajao melanocephalus (assembly GCA_963573385.1). Lineage (NCBI taxonomy): Eukaryota > Metazoa > Chordata > Mammalia > Primates > Pitheciidae > Cacajao > Cacajao melanocephalus. The sequence continues at coordinate 65,411 of CAUYLG010070147.1, forward strand.
TGGTGGGCACCATGGGGGGCAGTGACAATCCTAGACATCTTAATCTAAAACATGCGCAAAATGGTCAATTCTTAAAAATTGAAATTTACAGCATGACAAAATTCCAAAGAAGGTATTAGAAATATTTTCCAGAATGACTATTAATCAAACATGTTTGTGTCAGCCGAAAAATATATCCACCTTTGTTCTCTTAACAGGCTACGGTTTAAGGAGACGTCAGGGAAACAAAAGAAAACCCCATAAATCTACCATAAGCTTTAACTTTCTTCTTAAGTCCCTCTTCCACCTTTCCTCATCCCTAAAAGGCACAGTCAGACTCTATGACACTGATTAGAAAACAATCACCAGTGGGCAAGCTCACTGCACTTTAAGACATCTTCCTTCTTTCCCCGATGTGGCTGGGCAGCCCGTCATGCTTCTCAGTACATACACCAGAGTGTGCTGGCCATGAAGCTTAAATTCCAGGGGAAGCAGAAGACACAAGCTACATGCTGCAAAGAACCTTTCTAGAACTGTACAAGAAGTTCCTGCTACTGTATTAACTAGTGATAGCAGAGTAGTGTTTTTCTTCTTTCTTCTAAAAAGCTGCTTATTTGCATAAACGAATGAGGACTTCGATGACCTTGAAATAAGGCATTCCAAAAAATGCATAATAACTAAATGACATTAAACAAATTAAAAAAACAAATTCCTAGTCACTTTTGGAAGATCCCCTAGGGAACCAGCTCACTACTCGGAAAACTGTTAAGTAAAGGAGAAAATGTAGATATTTATATTGCTTTTCTTGTGTGAACTGTGTTACAGGGCACTAAAGAGCTGGTGAGAGAAAAGTTCGATAAAAGCAGAAAGATGAAAGAAGGTGAACAATCGCAATCCTTAGTCAAATAACAGATCTGGGCAATGATCCTCCCCCGCAATGCAAAACTATTTTTGGGAGGTAAAACCATGATAGAAAAGGGGAACTTTTACTGGATGGATCAGGTTGACAGCCTCTAAGCCCACTGGTCAGTCAGCATTACAGAGTGAGAGACACGGCCAGCCAGCCTGAGATGGGATGTAACCCCACAGGAGAACACAGCACCACCTAATGAAACATTGTTGCCAAAAGCACTGAGCCTGAATACAATTAAGCCTTTGTTGCTAACATCTTAAAGGAAATACTAGAAACAGAGGAACACATCAAGGGACAGCATGGGGATAAAACCAGCAATATCTCCAACGTGGAAAATTCCAGGGAACAAATGACCTGGTTTGTCAACAGATAGTAGGTAAAGAAGAGGTGGGAGGAGACTGTTGTAGATTAAAAGGCCTAAGGGACGTATTAAGCAAATTCAATGTGAAGAGTTTAGATTCTGATCTGAACAAACCAACTGTAAAAAACCAGTTACAAGATACAATGCAATAAACACTGACGAGATTACTGATGACAGTAAGGAATCACTATCAACTTCTTTTTAAGAGATACTGTAATTTATATTAAGAAGCCCCGATCTTTAAAATATTCATTAAAACATTATTTAAAACAAATATTCCATTAACCACAACTAGAAAGTCATCAACGACAACAGAGTTTGATTATTCTTCATAGGGAAGTGACTTCCAGCTATATGTAACATTGCTAAAATTGGACTTACCAAGTGGATATCATGTAACCTTCGTTAATAGAACAAACTCTCCATCCGGAAGCACCTGTCCTCTTGATTTCTCTGTCCCAATCCGAATAAATTTCAAAGAGAGGAGTTTTTTGGCTGCTGCCAACACCACCTCCATTACCTTCTCCTTCTCCTCCTCCTCCTCCTCCATCTCCTGAGGGAATTCCATTAATTTTGTTGGCTGTAGGAAAAAGCAACATTATGAATTTTAAGTCACATTTTCCCCAGCATTCCTTCTCCTCTTTCTGAGCCTCCTGTCACATGCATACTCTGATGTGCTGTCTCTAACCTGGTTCACCTTCCAAGTCTCTCCATGAACCGTCTTGCCCTTTCCATCTAAAAATAACTTTTTTTTTTTTTTTGAGACAGAGTCTCATTCTGTCGCCCAGGCTGGAGTGCAGTGCCACGATCTTGGCTCAGTGCAGCCTCCTCCTCCTGTGTTCAAGCTATTCTTTTGTCTCAGCCTTCTGAGTAGCTGGGACTAGTACTAATTTTTGTATTTTTAGTAGAGATGGGGTTTCACCATGTTAGCCATGGTGGTCTCCAACTCCCGACCTCAGGCGATCCATCCGCCTCGGCCTCCCAAAGTGCTGGGATTACAGGCATGAGCCACTGCGCCCAGCCTAAAAATAACTCATTTAGTCTTGTCCTTATCCAGCTCTTTCACAACTCTTTTAAACAGCTTTGATTTTTCTCTCCTTACACTGGCTCTATCTCCTTTGCCTTCAAATGTAAACAGGTCGGTCAACATGATAGTGAGAAGACTCTGACCTGATCACGCTGGACCACTCTAGTTACTATGCTATACATTTTTCTTCCTTTTACTGAACACCTTCCCCAAGAATGAAGAATGGCTGCTGCCTGTATTTCCTCTCCATTTATTATTTTTATTTATTTATTTATTTTTTGAGACAGAGTCGCTCTTGTTACCCAGGCTGGAGTGCAACGGTGCAATCTCGGCTCACCTCAGCCTCCCAAGTAGCCAGGACTACAGGTGCGCGCCACCATGCTCGGCTAATTTTTTGTATGTTTAGTAGAGACAGGGTTTCACCATGTTGACCAGGATGGTCTTGATCTCTTGACCTCGTGATCCACCCGCCTCAGCCTCCCAAAGTGCTGGGATTATAGGAGTGAGCCACTGCGCCCGGCCTTTCTTGTTAATTTTTAATTGTCTTCCATCCCTACCATTCTAACAAATTATTCCTAACCCTTCCTCATCTGCCTGCCACTAACTGTGGGGTAAATCCATGTCATTTGATTATTTTCTCCATATATTTTGCTTGGAAAAATGAAATATCCAACAATCATCTCTGTTTTCAAGCCCTTCAAATCTTTAATTTTTCTAATACCAACTTCTCACCTACCTACTCTTTTCTATTTGCTCATTAGAAAATTCTTGGTTTTCTGTATCTACTTGATTTTCCTCTGAAAAGCTCATAAGGTTTCTTGTGCTTTGCTAAAGTATGTTCCCACATGGAGATTACAGCAGGGCAGGCCTAGAGACCTGCATTTCCTTAGTAAGAAGCCTTCTCTGAGACAGAAGTAATGCCGTCTTCTAGGTGTATGCCCACGGCCTCAAGAGTGCCTGCAAAGTCATTATTGAGAAAGAAGCTGTCCCACCACCCAGCCAGATCTATCTTGGTAATATCTGGTGACAGATGGCACAACCCATTCTAGCCCAGGGTCTTTCTGTTGCAGGTTGCAATTATGGCAAGTCTCCAAGCTGGCATCCCCAATGGGATGTTCTGCTGCATTTAAACCAGCTGGCAGCTTACCATAAGACACACTTCCCTAAAAAGATGCATTCATGATGCTAGTCCCCTGCCTTAAACTTTCAATCATGCTCATTTTTCAATTGAATCAAGTAAACCAAAATGGCTTTTCTTGGCCTTAAAGATCCCTCACATAACTTATACGATCTTCATTTCCCATTCTCCTCTGCAGCCATGTAACATCCTCCACTGTCCCATGAACCGGTCATGTCCACTCCTACTGATTATTCATTAACTCCTGGTACAAGACAGGTATTTTCTGAGAACTCCCCAGGTGCTAATGCCTCAGAGCAAAAAGATGAGTGAGAATTTAACTCTATCTTGAAAGCACTAAGAAGTGCAATAATCACAGAGTACCAGATGTCTGAGTGCAATGAGGATGCAGAACAGAAGGCCCCTAACTCTCACTGGAGACGCTGGGGCAGGAAAAGCTTCATGACTTGACCACATCTGAAGAGAGTTCTAAGGAAAATGTCAAAAGTAGCCAGGTAGCTGGTGAGGAAAAGGAGGTAGGCATGCTAAACAGAGAAGAACCTAAAAAACATGGTATAACTCTTTGGCATGAAGTAACTAAATATAGCTAGTGCATTAGGGATTCAAGAGGTGGCGGAAAAGAGGCTGGAACATTAAACGGGGCCTAGGCTCTAGGTCTGTGCTTCCCTGAAAAGTAACTTCTAGTCACATGTGCCCATTTAAACTGAAATGAAAAATAAAATTAAAAATTCAATCCCTCAGTTGCACTAGCCACATTTCAAGTGCATAACAGCCACATGTGGCGAGTGGCTGCCCTACTTCCATCACTGGACAGTGCTGCTCCAGATTATGGAGGGGCTTACGTATCATGTTAGGAACTTGGACTCCACTAAGTGGTATCAGAATTATCCAGTGATTCTGATTTTAACAAAGCTCATTAAAAATTAAAATGCTAATTCTAAGCCCATATCCTAGAGTCCTACTCCATCTCAGTGCCTTCTCTGGATTAACACAACTAAAAAACGTGTCTGTGAGGAGGACTTAGGAGCTGTGATCGCTCCAGAACACAAAACCTGGAATTTTTGGGCGAAGCCCAATCTATACAGTGCTCCAGTGTACCAAAACACGGAAAGCTATTCAATATTAGACAATCTAAGTAATTCATCATATGACTACATTAAAGAGGAAAACAACTATATAGCTTAGTAAGTGCAGAAAAACATGAGTTAGATACCTGATTACAAAAAAAAAAAAAAGAAAAACTAAAAATAAAAAACCAACAACATTAGCAAATTTGGAATAAAAGGAAATTTCCTTAACTGGAAACAGGGTGTTTATTAAAAAGTAATGGCAAACAGCATCCTTATTAAAAGCAGGAACGGAAATGATGCCTGCTAATGCTACTGCCATTCAACACGGAACTAGAGGAACTAGCCACACAATAAAAACACCACCACCAAAAAAGAATTATAAAGAACACACTCAAAATTTTAAGAGTTATGTAAAACAGTTTGGTGATTGAGTCTAGCACTGAATACTTTTTAGTGTTTTGTGTTGCAATGTGTGTAATGCATACTCAACCTGGTTTTGTAGTCCAGGAGTTCGAATGCTTTCCAAAGTTCAAAAAACCTGATACCAGTGGCCTGCTCTATGAGACGATCACTCTGAAAAGTTGAACCAACATGGTGACAAGGTGGGTCATCTCAGGCAGACCTGGCTCTGCTGACTGCTACCTGACTGAGGTTTTATGACACAGCTCCTCAGCAGATCAAGAGTGAAACAGATATTACATGCTCCTGACCTTGGCTACCTTCTGTGATACAGTACAAAAGTCTAATCCTATACTGTTGGGGTTACTTTAGAGAATTTCCACTGAATCGGCCTAACTGATATTTAGAATGGCTTCAAGCAACAGAAAATACAAGTCGTCGACATAGGAAAAGAAAGTATCACTCTGATGATACTGCAGAAATTAGAAGTCATAAAGGAATAAGGTAAAAAGAGGACTGTCATTATTAATAAGTTCAAAAGCGTGAATCAACAAAGTTGTTCTTAACCGGAAGATTCTAACCTGTGCTGGAGCCAACATGGCTGTATTTCTAAAGGCTCCTCCAGTGACCCTGATGTATGTAGCTGGTTGGAACCACCAATATTCAAGAGACAATCATTTATAGCTATACTGAGAATCTTGCAAGAACTGACAAGCAAGAAACTTAAAACATTCCTATACTGTTTCATATGGATTGTGTACCTCATGTTTTTCAAATAAGCATTTTAAGGAAAATCTAAAACCAAGATCTGTGTTAAATTTCACTGAAAATATACAATTACAATGCATGTTGTACACTAATGTGAAATTTCGTTACAACTTCAGATTACATCACAGCATCTGTAAGCAGGATGTCTGTCATGAAGCAGAGTTGCTGACACTAAGGCTGCAGATAACTTCATGAAGCTTTCAATATTTTTAGTTCGGAAGCATAATCTGATATTTTATCAATTATGTAAGAAAGATGAATCTATACTTTTTTTTTTTTAAGATGACACTTTTGCTCTTGTTGCCCAGGCTGGAGTGCAATGGCCCCATCTCAGCTCACAACTTCCACCTCCTGGGTTCAAGCGATTCTCCTGCCTGTCTCCTGAGTAGCTGGGATTACAGGTGTGCGCCACCACACCCAGCTAATTTTGCATTTTTAGTAGAGATGGGGTTTCTCCATGTTGGTCAGTCTGGTCTTGAACTCCTGACCTCAGATGATCTGCCTGTCTCAGCCTCCCAAAGTGTTGAGATTACAGGCGATAGCCACTGTGTCTGGCTGAATCTGTACTTTTTTTTGACATTATTTGCCCAATAATAATCTGACTGATGAGAGTCCTCATGGTTTCTTTTTAAAGTTAGAAGAGAAAAAACAGAATCATTGTTCTTGTCCTGGGGTGTTTGTGCATAGCGAAACACCAAAGCTTGGGTGCTACACATCTTACTGTACTCGGGGATACTCACAGAAGTATTGGAATGACTTCAGGACCTTTCAGAGATGGCTTTTACTCATGTGATGCTGAATGTGAATGAAAACCTGACTAAGGCCAGCTAAAATATAGTTTTCTTAGATAATTGCAAGGGAGCTCCTCCAACTTTGGATCTTATTTGTGGAAACAGCTTTGTCACCTACCTGCCTGCAAAAAGGACTTCTTTAATCCAGCCAGTGAATCAAGATGTCATCCAGAAGTTCAAGAGTGGGAGAGTGGACATCTTTCACTCACAAATTAATGAATTCTGACTGCAGTGTGTGGAACTTTCAGGCTCCTTTTGATCTTAAAGATGCAGTATTTATGCTTCTGTAACAGCATGGAAGGATATTAAAGGATGTTACCCTATGAGGAATCTTAACAAAACTATGGCCAGTGTTATGTTTATGAAGTACTTGTCAAAGGAGGAGTCTGAAAGATGTAATATAAAAAAGTATCCCTGACCTATTTTAAGTATTAAGCATCAAATTTTATCAATAAGCTACATTAAGAAGAAACAAAGAAACTAAATGAAGTAAATTTTAAAATTCCAGTAGTAGAAGACCCATGGGTGGATAAACTTCAGTACTGTAAACCAGAGATGCCCACAAGGAATGAATGAAGAAAAAAGTGGAAAGCATTTCCACAGGAGGCACTGCCACAAAGCAGGCATCAGGTTACCAATTGTATAACAAAGTTTACTGTCTTTGCTGAGTCCAAGTCACTACGTTACTGTAGAAGTTATGGATCTATACACTGGAATCAATCATTTCTATCGGAAAAAACAGCAACACGAAGAAATAGTCTGTATCATAAAAATTTAAGCAGGAATCAAAGAATCACTCCTATAACTCTTGCAACTCTAGGTGAGGATCTTATTGAAGATAACCTTGATCCCTGTTCTGTAGCCTGATCATGATCCCAAGGAGTGTTTACCTGACTATCAGTGCAGGATCTATAATACTTTATTTTCAGACAGTAAGTGAATTTACTATTAAGAAATAAACTTTAAAAAATAACTGTACTGCTTAAGCCTAAGTTACAATTATGTACCTCTTGATAAGAAAAATTAAGTTACAAATACTTTTGCTATACAATTTCTATAAATATAATACCATATGATAAAAGCTGTTCTGCAAAGCATGATTTTCATATATTATCTCTACAGTGTTATATTTCTTTTTTTTTTTCCTTTGGTCCCCTTAGTGCTTAATAGCAAGGTAAGTATCTTTAAAGGTAAAGAAAATATACTTACACACATGCATCTTCAGATACCATACACTGATACATTTTAATGTGTTTACAATATAGTTATAGTTTTGCTGGAATATACTTTTATTATACCAGTTATTTAAATTACTACCATATGTTTTATGGTAACAAAATATAAAATGTCAGTACAATTAATAATTTATTTGTATGGCCCAGACCATGCTGGGTGAATGGATTTTTCATTATAAGTACACAGCTGATTTATTTTTCTTAAACAGTAAAAGAACACATGCTTCACTCAGTTAACTGACGTGCAGTCACTAATTGACAAGGGGGCTAACAGGAGACATGGCTCTTTGTTTTTCTCTATCCTTTTAAGAGATTTTTTAAAATGGTTTATTCAAATTACATTTGTATAGAAACAGATGTACAGAACTGTATGATCATCTGGAATCTTCCTTGGTCATGTCATGACTGTTAGATACATAGACAAAACTATTTACTTTCAAAAAAACTGCCTAGAATGTACCTGTCCTTGGAAAAAAAGCTCATCTTCATTTCATATTATTCAGAAATAGAAACTCAGTATTTTGAGAATCGTAATGAAGTCCACAAAAAGTTTTTAACCACTTCAACTTTTTCATGAAATCACACCTTGCCAGAAAATATTATGCCTTTAATATATATTTTAGTTTTCTGCCAGCTTTCTTAAAAGGTAAGATTACTTTAACTCAATCTATCAATTAAAAGGGGCAGGTTATATATTCATCATAAAATACAAACCAATGACTGGAAGTTAAATATATGCCATTAACTCATAAGCTCATATTCATAGCATTACAGGTTCTTCCTGGTAACCTGTCAAGAAATAATCTGACGAACTACTGGCTCTTTTAGCATATAGTGCTTACTTCTCTAAGGTATGAAGCTAATAATTCTACAATAATTAAAGCTCATGTACTTGGAGGCTTCTGGTAAACATAAGAGTAAAATTTATACATGTAAAATTAGTCACAATATTTAATATTTTCATATTTACCTGAATTGTGGTATTTTTTCCCAACATATTCAAATGCAAAGAGTAGCTGGAGGTCTGTTGGCTGGGAATAATGAGCTATTGCAAGGCATACCTAGGAAAAATTCTACATTTAGAATTTGTTTTTAACACAATTAAATGAAATGTACAATAAGGCCTTGGGTACTGGGAGCACCCTCTTGGGGCAGTGACAGATACTATTTACATGTTTTTCTGTTGACCTAGAATATAAAAGAGCTCCTTAAAGCCAGGTATATCTCATTCACTGTTGCGCCCCCAAGACATTGTTTATCTTTAGTTAGCATATGGCAAGTATTCAGCAAGTATTTGCTGAGTTGAATTTTAATTGGAAAGCAATTTTAGTCCAATAAAGAAAACTTGAAACTAAAGAAGCATTCTCCAAAAAGGCAGTCACAACATATCACTCCAAAAAAGGAAGAAAAAAGTTTCACTTTTGGTGGACTATAAAGGATTAATACAAGGCATAAAACGTTAAAGTTTACACCTTATGGATTAAAAAATCTAAATAGAGAAACATATTTACAAAAAATTAAAATTAGCAAGAAACTCCAAAAATGCATGGGTGGCTCAAAGACGTTCATAAAAAATAAAAAATAAAAACAAAAAAACCATACACAAAAACTGTGTTTAAGTAAAACAGTCTGGGGCTGTGTTCCCTGTGGTGGAAAACGTGCAGGCTTTAGAGTCAAACAGATCAGGGGAGCTTGAATCCCAGCTCTATCAAGCACTTGCTACATAACATGGGTGAAGTCAATTCCTCTCTCCTAGCCTCAGTTTGCTCACTTGTAAAACAAAGTAATACCTAGGCTGTGGTAAGAATTAACAAGCTTAATGCAAGCTAGGCCTTCGGAGGAGCTCCATGTATGGAAATATGGCTGTTACTATTCTCAACTGCTGCTAGATAGAATGAAGGATGGTGCTCTAGGCTTACAAATCTTGGACCAGAAGATGGGAGAAAATGCTTTTCAGTGAGTAAAGATGAAAGAAGAAATTTAAGACATATGCAAGAACACAGTGGAAAATCTTACTTTAAAAGATTAACTGTCATTTAGAAGGTAAAGCGTTAAGCCAGAATGGTATACTTTTGACAGTGAGCAAGTAAGAAAAGTTAATTGTTAGTTCAGGGCAAATTAGTGGTGTTTGGGCTGGGGGTTAATGTACATTCCATTAACCAGTAAGCATGTGTCAACTTATTTAAATTACATTTTAAAAGTCTTCTGTAGAATAAATGTTTCCTGTCTTACTAAGTTAAAATATACAAACAAGAGGACAGAATTTGTCATAGTTTTGACCAAAAAGAAAAAAAAAAACAACTGCTTCTTGAAACTTATGTGATATCTTGACTTCCTAATACCTATAGGAGAGCTTTGATGATGGTCTCATTTGGAAAATTTAGGAGCTGGTTATCTATATTCCCATTCCTAATCTTTTCAACAGTTTTCCATAAAGCATTCTAACAGCAAAACTACTGAAATCTGTACCTTGAAAAAGTTCTCTTCACTTCCTATTCCTTTGGGCACTGTTTTATAAGCTTTGTTGTACTTTTCTCCAGACACTTTTCATAACTGTGCATTCTGCTACACTGCCATAGCCACGTCCTTAGGCCATACCTTATGGCACCTCTGTGGGCTTCCCTACATTCTAGAAATTCACAGCACTTAAGAATTACCTACTAATGATGTAATTTTTGACTAGTAAGTTTGCTCTCTTAATAATCTGCTGTGGTTCCCAGACATCTGCATAACAAATTAAATCTCCTCATTCTTGATTCTTCACAAAACTGGCTCTCATCAGACAACTGTTACCTTCCCAATATTTTCTCAGTAATCTCAGGTCAGAGAAAAACAGGTTTGTACACATTCTGTCTGACTTAGCCCCAGCCATCTCCTCTGTCACACTCTTTGCTTGGGAAGTCCTACTCCTCTTAGCCAACTATGCTAAGAAATTGTCGTGTCTGTTCAGCACTACTCTCTTCACAAGCCTTCCTATAAGGAGCCAATTTCAGAGTATTCATTCCAGAAACCTATAGCAGTTTCAGTATAAAGTGTCTCTTTAGTTAGTTGTGCTTACGTTGCTTTATTTCCAAGGTATTCACATAATAGTTATGATGTGGATGAAAAGTAGGACATAGGTGGTTCTTTATACTTTTACCATTAAGGTCAATTCCTTAAGGATAAATGCCACATTTCTCATTCATTTAACAAATATTTACTGAGTACCTACAATGTTCTAAGCCCTGGAGATTCAGTGAACAAAACAGACACTAATCCCTGTAAGGAAGCTTACACCCTAGTGGGAAGACAAGACACTAAACAAGATGAAGGAGAGAAAATACAGAAAGTTAGATAACTATGAATGCTAAAGGAGAAAAAAAAAAAGAGCAGGGAAGGGGAATATGAAGTGTTATAGTGAGAGAAGAGGGAAGCAGGTTAAAAAGTAGAGAAGACCAAGAAAGACCTCTCTACACAGACTTGAGTAAAGACCTGAAGATATTTGCATTTTGTAGCATCATTTCAGTAGCTTTCTAAAGGTGCTCTGTGACCAACAGTGGCTACACTAATACTAGTTGACAAAAGTAATTATCAATATATTAAGGAAAATGCTCCAAGCCAATAATAATAACGTCTATCACATTCTCTAAAACAATTAGAAAGCAGTCACATGCTCTGTTTACTGAAAAGAAATTCACAGATCATTGATTATGGACACATTTTTTTTGTGGCCATGAGGCAAAAAAGAAACAAAGCCTATTTTCAAGGCAAAATGCAACACAGCGTATTTTTTAAAAGCCCCTTAAAATAGCACAATATCACATTAGGTTAGGAAACAAATGAGTATGTCTAACAGCATCTACATTGAAAGAAGTCTATAAAAATATTGTAAAACTGCAAGTCAGTTTAATTACTGACTGATTTTTTGGGGGGTGGCAGAACTTGAACTAAATTTATTTAGTTCTTCAGTAGTTAATTGCAGGTGTGTAACTTATGTTCATATGACCTAAGTAAGGGGTCTCTTTGGGTACACACACTAAGGCACATACAAACTTGTGCACCTGGATTGTCTTCAGGCTGTTACTGTGGAACACTTTGAGAAGAGAAGGAAAGCCAGGGCCTCATTCTTTGTACTTTTTTCATTCACACTATTTTAAAAACGTAAGTCCAGATTCCTACCTTCCATCTTAAGAGTTTCTGAAAGATCTGAAATAGTTCATTTGTCCTGGCTACCGTAGGAAATGAATAAAATGTTGGTATTAAAGACATTAAATTACGGTAAATATCTTTTTGGAGAAAAAGAAGTAAACTACTTTTAAATCAACTTTTGGACCAAAGCTGATAATCTTCTCTGGACAGAAGCCAGAAGTAGCCACAGTAGATGGTTTCTCTTCTAAGACCACCTGGGGTATAGTACAGAAGAAGCTCAAATCCAGGAAACAAACCTCATTAAGTTCTAGCTCATTTGCAAACAAAAGTGGTTTCCTTTATTTCCGTGGCCTGAAAGCCACCAAAAAATAAGTATCAGATTCAAGTAAAAAATGACAGTTCATAAAAAGGCCAAATTGTTCTTTAATTAGATGAATGGAATTCACTTCTATAAAGTACGCCTAAACAAGTGGTTCACAACGAACTAATCAGAGAATACAGTGGAGACAAAGGGCATATATTTCACTTGTCATCATGTATCTACATAGATAGGTATATAGATAAATCATTAAAAACAACTTTTCTTTTTTTATCCTTCAGTTTTGAGCAAAGGTTCTACCAAAAAAAAAAAAAAAAAAAAAAAAAATGGGGGGGCAGAGTTGGGGATTTGTGTTGGGGGCCAATTGGCCAAGGACAAAGAGGTTTTTGGTT